>VMDR010018242.1:0-19346 GCA_007922815.1 Macrotus californicus | reverse complement strand
AAAGGCAAGGACCTACATCCAAGATTACTCTATCCAGCAAAGCTTTCATTTAGAATGGAAGGGCAGATAAAGTGCTTCCCAGATAAGGTCAAGTTCAAGGAGTTCATCATCACCAAGCCCTTATTATATGAAATGTTAAAGGGACTTATCTAAGAAAAAGAAGATCAAAAATATGAACAGTAAAATGACAACAAACTCATAGCTATTAACAACTGAACCTAAAACAGAAACAAAAACAAACTAAGCAAAAAACTAGAACAGGAACAGAATCACAGAAATGGAGATCACACAGAGGGTTATCATCAGGGGATTGCGTGGGGAAAGAGGGGGAAAAGGTACAGGGAATAAGAAGCATAAATGGTAGGTAGAAGATAGACAGGGGGAGGTTAAGAATAGTATAGGAAATGTAGAAGCCAAAGAACTCATATATATGAACCATGGACATGAACTAAAGAGGGGGAATGTGGGTGGGAGGGGATATGCAGGGTGGAGGGAATTAAAAGGGGGAAAATGGGACAACTGTAATAGCATAATCAATAAAATCTATTTTTTAAAAAAAAAGTACAAATAGGCCCTGGCTGCTGTGGCTAAGTGGATTAAGCACTGGCCTGGAAACCAAAGGGTTGCCAGTTCGATTCCCAGTTAAGGCACAGGCCTGGGTTGCAGGCCAGGTCCCCAGTGAGGGGCATGTGGAAGGCAACCACACATTGATGTTTCTCTCCCTCTCTTTCTCCCTCCCTTCCCCTCTCTCTAAAAAAAAGGGTACAAATAGGTAGTTACAGAATAGCCATAGGGATGTAAAATACAGTATAGGAAATGGAGTAACCAGAGAACCTTTATGCATGACCCATGGACATGAACAATGGTGGGGGAATTGCCTCAGGGAGGTACTTGTTGGAGGGGGACCAAGGGAAACATCAGGACAACTATAAAAGCATAAGCAATAAAATATAATTTTAGAAATTATAATAAAAAATAAAATATATTTAATAACATTTTATTTATTATTTCCCTAGAACTCTACTTATTATGGAACTTCAGTTTTTCCTATCATGATACATTTACAGGATCATAAGCTCTGATATTACTACCCTTGAAGCCAGAGACTCAAATGGTTAGGGCATCTACTGTATTTGTTTTTTATTGCTACAATTAAAGTGTGTAGCAAACAACCACAAAACTTGAGAATCACGCAACAATAAATGTTTGTGCTCACTTTCTTGGGATGTCAGTTAGGTGGCTGTACTGATCTCAGCAGGGCATCCTGACCTACCTAGGGTCAGCAGGTTGTTGGCTGATATAGGCTGGCCTCAATGGGAGTGACTATTCCAGTATAGTCCATGTGTCCCTCTTCTTTCTCCTGAGACCAGCAGCCTAATCTGGGCATGTTCACATGGTATTTTTTAACGTATTTTATTGATTATGCTATTACAGTTTTCCCATTTTCCCCCTTTACTCCTCTCCACCATGTACCACCCCCCTCCAGGATTCTCCCCATTTAGTTCATGTCCATAGGACATACATATCAGTTCTTTGGCTTCTCCATTTTCCATACTATTCTTAATCTTCCCCTGTCTATTTTGTACCTACCATTTATGCTCCTTATTCCTTTCCCCTTCCCCGCTGATAACCTTCAATGTGATCTCCATTTCTGTGATTCTGTTCCTATTCTAGTTGTTGGCTTAGTTCATTTTTGCTTTTGTTTTTTTTAGGTTCAGTTGTTGATAGTTGTGAGTTTTTTGTCATTTTACTCTTCATAGTTTTGATCTTTTTTTTCTTAGATAAGTTTCTTTAACATTTCATATAATAAGGGCTTGGTGATGATGAATTCCTTTAACTTGACCTTATCTGGGAAGCACTTTATCTGCCTTCCCATTCTAAATGCTAGCTTTACTGGATAGCATAATCTTGGATGTAGGTCCATGCCTTTCATGACTTGGAATACTTCTTTCCAGCCCCTTCTGGCCTGCAAGGTTTCTTTTGAGAAATCAGCTGATAGTCTTATGGGAACTTCTTTGTAGGTAACTGTCTCCTTTTCTCTTGCTGCTTTTAAGATTCTCTTCTCTTTAATCTTATGTAACGTAATTATGGTGTGCCTTGGTGTGTGCTTCCTTGGGTCCAACTTCTTTGGGACTCTGTGAGCTTCCTGGACTTCCTGGCAGTCTATTTCCCTTGCCAAATTGGGGAAGTTCTCCTTCATTATGTTTTCAAATAAGTTTTCAATGTCTTGCTCTTTCTCTTCTCCTTCTGGCACCCCTATGATTCAGATGTTGGAATCTTTAAAGTTGTCCCGGAAGTTCCTAAGCCTCTCCTCATTTTTCTGAATTCTTGTTTCTTCATTCTGTTCTGGTTGAATGTTTATTTCTTCCTTCTGGTCCAAATTGTTGATTTGAGCTCTGATTTCCTTCCCTTCACTGTTGCTTCCTTATACATTTTCCTTTATTTCATTTTTCAGAGCCTTCACTTTTTCCTCTATTTGTGACTGTTCTCAACCATTTCTGTGAGCATCCTCATTACCACTGTTTTGAACTCTGCATCTGATAGATTGGCTATCTCTTCATCATTTAATTGTATTTTTGGAGCTTTGATCTGTTCTTTCATTTGGGCCATAATTTTTGTTTCTGCATGCCTGTTATGTTGTAAGGGGCAGAGCCTTAGGTATTCACCAGGGTGGAGCAACCCTCTTTGCTGCATTGTGGTGCTATATGTGGGGGAGGAGTCCAAAAGGGAACAATGACACTTGCTCAGCTTTCTGCCACCTTTCAATCATGTCCCCCACTACCCACAAGTAAATTGGGCCCTTCTGGTGCTGGCTCCTGGGTGGTTGGGTTTGTGTACATTCTAGGACCCTGTGGGCCTCTCCAACAAACTCTTCTGTGAGGCTGGGAGTTTCCACCACTGCCGCAACCCCCACAAGTTTTTAGAGTCAGAGGTTTTGAGGCTTTACTTCCCCACACTGGAACACTGAGTTGCATAGTCTGTCTCTCTCACTAGTTGTTCCTCCCAGTTTATCTGTACACAAATTTGGGACCGTCCAGTCTGCCAGCTACAGCCTTGCCCATCCCCGTCCTCCAGCTGCCACCTTGCTGCACATCATCTCTGCCCAGGCTGCCCATCTCTGCCCCTCCTACCAGTCTGAATGAACGTTTCTTCTTTAACTCCTTGGTTGTCAGATTTCCATATAGTTCCACTTTCTGGCAGTTCTGGTGATTTTTTGTTTTTAAATTTGTTGTTGTCCTTCTTTTGGTTTCATGAGGAGACAAATTGTATCTACCTACACCTCCATCTCAGCTGGAAGTCTTCCTACATGGTATTAAATGCACGAGAGAGCAAGGCCAGTCACAAACAGAGTTCCCAAGGGTCTGCTTCTATCACAACTGGTAATATCCCAAGGACCAAAGCAAATCCCAAGAATAAACCTGGACTCAAGGCAAATAGTGAATGAGGTAAAAAATCCAGGCCAAATGAAATCCAGGCTATTTACCACATCTAAGATGCTGTCCACCAAGAATGCCTGGATAGGGCTGGAGCGCTGATTGTCCTGCGACTAGCTAAATGTTGAATGAAAGCTAAAGTAGGGACCAGCTCCTGAGTACTCAGAGGAGACAGTGAGTAAAAGAAAGGAGTCATGGCACTGAGGCTTATGAGCATAAACAGGAATTCAAAAAACCTCTAATTACAGAAATTAAAGTATTAATATTGAGCATGACCAGAGTATATAATTCTTGGCTCTACTTTGCCTGAATTTATACTACCTTTTATTTTATAAAGTGCTCCACACAGTTCATCTCCATCATTCCTAAAAATAGTCCCTCATCAGTAGCAAGGTAGGCATTGCCACCCAGTTTTAAAAGTGGAGGTATTGAGGAATGCAGAGGTAAAATGAGGTACCTAAGGTAATAAAACTAGTAAGTGATCCAGCTGAGACTCAAACCCAAGCCTGGATCTTTTTTCTGACTATATAATGAAAATTTTGAAAAACAGTCTTAGGAACAGTAATATTTAAAACATGTTTCCTATAATTCTCCATCATAAAGGCCAAGGTACCAAGTGTCCTCTAACTTAGAAAAGAATAAGCAAATTGATGGTTGCTATGGAGCGACTTTTGCATTTCCATGCTATTGAAGTTGGGGTTGACACTGAAGGCTATTAAAAGCTCTCATGAGCCAATGTTTACATATTCTCTAAATAATAACAAAAACATGACATGATTCACATAAAACCTGGGGGGAAATGGTTCACCATGCTAATGGAGAAAGTTGGGGAAGGTGATTCAATGTGGGAATCAGAATCAATCAGCAGATGGAAAAGGGTCACTTTGAAAAATCAGTTATAAATGCTCTGGCAGGCTGGCTCAGTCTTTTGGAGAACTACCCCACACATCAAAAGTTCAATCTCCAGTCAGGGCACATGCCTGTGTTGTGGGTTTGATCCTAGACAGGGTGCATGAGGGAGGCAACTAATCAATGCTGCTCTCTCACATCGATGTTTATTTCTCTCTCTCTGTCTCTCTCTCTCCTTTCTCTCTCTCTAAAGCCAATAAAAACATATCCTATGTGAGAATTTTAAAAATGAGGTAAAAATATAAATCATGAATATAAAATCCAATAACAATTATTGTTAGCAAAGAGGAAAATCAGAGATCACAAAATGTAGATAGGAGACCTAAAAGATTAAAAATTATGTAAAAATGTAGATTACTGCCAATCACACAGAAGATAAGAAATCAGTCTAAAGCTTACAGAGAAATCTAAAGCCAGTGATCATTTTTTCTTTTGGAACTGAAATTTTATTCTGGAAAGGCATCCATTAATGTGTCTAGATGCAGCCCATATTGCAAGTCTGTTGGAAAAAAAAAACAGAAAAACTTCAATCTGTCCCACATTTAATGTCAGAGTTGTATTTTCCTTTAAAATGGCCTCCAGAAATAAAGAAATTGGGGTTGTTCTCATTTCTGTGACTGGATACCAGATGTAAGCAGGGTTTCTCAGAAAGCATTGGGGAGTTAGGAGGGAAATAAGATGTGCTTCAAAGGGGTTGCAAGAAGAAAACAACTCCCAATTAACTAGAAGACCTTTAATAGAAGGGCCTGTGGAGTAACAGTCCGAGAGAAAAAACGCCATACTGTGAGACAAAGCCTCATAAAAAGAGCATGAAGAGTGGACACTCAGAAATCAGGAATCAGAGGTGCAGCCAGCCTGCCACTGGTTGAGAACAGCAGATTATCTAGACATTAATACTCTTTCATCCTGAGAGAAACCTGAGCAACCTGAGGGAAAAAGAAATGCAAAGAAGATACAGATTTTGCAAACCACTTTTATAGCCATTACTGTCCCCCAGATCAGCCCTCATTTTCAGCATTGATTTAGATAAAGATCAAGAGAGAATGCTGATCATATTATTTAAGCAAATAGCAAATATGTTATTAGAGGTGTGGTGATGAAAAGAAATGGCCTTGAAACAGATGGAACTATGAAGATAAATTCAGCAGGTATAAGTGTTCTGGGCTTAAAGTGGGTCCAGGAAACCAGTTACACATATGAAGGAAGATGTTTAAGAACAGTATATAGAAAAATGAATTTGGTGTATGAATTAACTACAAGCTCAATGTCAAGTCTACCTTCAACACAATTATTCTTAACCTATATGGGGTTAAGGATTCCTTTGAGAGCATAATAAAAATCAAGTACCTTTATTTTAGAAGCAAGTACAATTTGCACTTTGTTTTGGGAAGTTCACAGAGGTCATAGGTGTGTAGCCGGCGATTTGGAACATGGTACTTGCTCTAAACAATTCTACCATCAGTCCAAGATCCAATCATGTCTCCACCACACACTTTTTAAGTTTGAATTTATTTTTTTTAGGTTTTTAAAAACAACTTTATTGAGATATATTAATAATTCAGATATCATACAATTTAGTGGGTTTTTATATTTCCACAGAATATGCTATCATCACCACTATTAATTTTAGCACATTTTCATTATCCCCCAAAGAAAATCCATACCCTGTGGCAGTCACTACCACTTTTCTCCCAAGCTCCCCAGCCCTAAACTACTTCCTACCACTAATCTTGTTTCTTTTTGTTGCTGTTATTGTTTGTCCATTGTCAAATTTATTGAAAGTTTATTCCATTATCATTTCAGTTGTGTTGATAAATGGGGCCAAAGGTGCAATGACACTTTCTTATTAAGCCTTTTCAAAAGTAACATAACCAATGTGAGTTTCTTCATCTGTTCCTATCCCCTTCCAGTGTTAACTGTAAGAGATTCATAAGCTAAAGCACCAAGAACTTTTTGTTATTTTTGTTATACTTACATTTTATTATATTTAAAATATATTAATATATTTTGTTATATGCATGGTTATTGTACATATATTTTATTATATGTATGTTACCAAAGTCAGTTTTTACCTTATGCAACTTTTAAGAAACATTTACGCTTAGTATACAGGGCAGAAGAGGAGATTGTTCCTCTGGGGCTGCTTGCCACTTTGAATTATTACTAGAATCTTGAGTTCTGACATGGGCATCTCATTTTAAGAGAGACAGGTGTCAACTAGAACACAAGCAAGGAAGGCTAGCCAGGAAGGTGAGGACATGTGTGAGCTAGGCACAAGAAGACACATGAGAGAACTAAGCATATTTAGCCTAGATGGGAGAACAAGGGATATTTAGCTTAAAAAAAATGGAAGATTTAACCAAATTCAAACACTCACAGGGCTGTATTGTGGTGAAAGAAAAGGAACTGTTCTGAATAAACTCCAGGGTCAAAATTAGGACCAACAAAGGAGAAAATTTCAGCTGAATATAAAGAAGAATGTCTTAACAATTAGATGTTGTTTGTTTGTTTGTTTTTTATGACTAAGGGGTCAACATATTCATTTATTCAGCAAACATTTATTGAGCACCAAATGTGTGCCAGAGAACACGCAAGGTACTGGAAATAAAAAATATAATTAAGACACAGAACTTGTTCCTTTAACAGGCTCCCAGTTTGGTGGGAGAACAGACAAATTAGATGACTACAATATAAAGAGAGGAAATGGTATTTATCGCCAGGAGAACAAAGCAATGAACTCACCTAACTTGAGGGAAATGTCCTGATGGATGTGGCATTACAGCTGAGACATAATAACTGAAGAACTAGCAAGGTCTCCAGGCATGCTAGGCAGAGGGCACGGACTCAAAGGTGAGAAACAGCATGGTGAGTCCAAGGAGAGCTGGGCACAAAGGACAAAACCAAGAGGAGAGGGAAAGAACTTAGATGTGATTCTACAAACTGGATGGAGTCATTAAAGGATTTCAAGTAGGAAAATGACCTGATCAGATCTATGCTTTAGACAGAGACATATCATTATTAAAATGTTGAGGTGAGACCTGGTGGCACAGACCCCATGCTCATGATAGTTCTGCAGGTATACCCCTGCAGGGTAGATACCCATGAGAGGTCATTAACTGAGTAAGCATTTTTTTAATGGGTTATTTAGTCTTGTATAATACAAGAATGTTTCAAATAGGATATTTGTTTGGGATATTAGGGGAACACTGGAAATTAAAGATACTATAAGGCTGAGTTAAGAATCCAAGAGGAGTGTGGAGGCCTGGATTAGGTCTGTGAAATTGTGGAGAGATTAGGAGATCAAAACAATCCTCTCAAGGAAGGGCCTTTCAAAGCTCAAACCCTTTGCAACTTGGCCTTAAAACCATCAAAGAATTGTATGATGATAGGGACATTGAGACCATCTCACCCAACTCTTCTATTGTAGAAACCAAACTCCAGGAGGAGAAAGTGGTTTTCTCACTTCCCCATAGAGTAAGCTGATGAAAGAGCGAAGAACAAGACACAAAACCCTGAAAAGCACTACCTTTCAGCTGGATTCAGTGAATCACCTTTTGTTCTACTGTAACAGGGTGCAGCCAGGGGGGGGGGGGCAAATAGGGATTTGTAATGGGGCCCAGAACTCGGTGTCCAAAAAATATTAGAAAAAAATATATATATATACATATATATACATATATATACATATGTATACATACATATATATATATGATGTCCTCACCCCCACAAGTCTGAGCTGGGGGATGGGACACATGGAGCAGGGCCATTGAGAGCTGTTCTGCATAGCAACAGTTTTGAAGATGACCTCTGGCATGGTCATTTAACATATCTATAAGTTTTAACTGATTTCATGGATATGTTAAACAGTTGTGGCCAATTGTGTGAGGAGTTGGAAATGGTGCAGCAGAGGAAGACTGGCACTAGGATTTAAATCCAGGCACGGCAGCCTTTGGTGTCTTTTTGGGACCACGCAGCTTGGGCAGAAAAGAACCATGGACTTCTATTTATTTTTCTTCTATATGGTACCCCAGACTGGGAAAAGAGGAGAAGGAAGGACTGTGCATTTGTGGGTGTTCTAAAGGATTTTGGGATCTCAATGAAGACATTAAGTCATTACTCTTAAGTTTGTATAACTCTTTAAATAAATAATCCCTTTCCTTTTCACCAATCTCTGTCATTGAGAGACATCTTTCTCTTTGGCAGCGGAAAAGGCGAACCTAGTACGTAGGAAGGGACCTCCCAGAGCACAAGGATGGGTTCATTTGGTAATAGTATATCATCCCCTCCCCCGGTCTGTTCTATAACATCACTACCACATCACTCGTTTTTTTTTCTATCTTTTTGGTAGCAAATATACTTTCATAATTAAGTCTACAAAAATAGGGTTCTAGGACATATGTTTTTTATTTAAAGGAAATCAGCATAGAATTTAAATGTTACCATGAGTAACAGATATCTTATGGAATAAAAAGGGTCTCCTACATAAACCCTCCAGAATGGTGGAAAGAACATAACTTGATTCAAAGCTGAGTTTAACTTTGAATTTTGAGTTTTCTCACATGTAAGATGAAAAAATAGCCCTGGCTGGTGTCGCTCAGTGAATTGAGTGCTGGCCTGTGAACCAAAAGGTAGCTGGTTCGATTCCCAGTCAGGGCACATGCCTGGGTTGTGGGCCAGGTCTCCAGTAGGGGGCGCATGAGAGGCAACCACACACTGATGTTTCTCTCCCACTCTTTCTCCCTCCCTTCCCATTTCTAAAAATAAATAAATAAAATCTTTTAAAAAATAATTCTTATCTTAAAGAATTTTAGACATATAAAGTGCCTTCACAGTGCTTGAAGCTCAACAAATATTAAGTAGGTCTTTCTCTTTCTGTTCCCTTTCTTGTGCCCTCCCCATCAAGACATGTAAGGAGATATCTGCCATGTTTTCCAACCTACTAGAGACAATAAGGACACTTAAGTGGTTAGAGTTTGGCCAGTGGTGTCAGGCCGACTAAGTGATGACTCTTGGACACAATCTGTAATCTCTCTGAACCTATCTATAAATCTACAATAATTTGAAAATAATTATTTCTACCTCATAGAGTTATTGTGAGGATTAAATGTGCTAAATACATAAAAGGTGTTTAGAGCAGTGCCTGACATATAGCAAATACCTGAACCAATAGCTATAATTATGTTGATTTTCTATCCAAAAAAACAGGTTGCATTGTAATTTCCCTTATCTCCATCCTCAAAGTTAATGATCTGCTCTTTCATGCAAAATTTTATCTTTTCAAGAAAACAGTTGCATGTATTTCTCTTCAGATATACAAGAAACTGAAAAGCTTCCTCTCAAAAGTAGTTGAGGTAAATGGGATTAATAAATCCAACTGACTACCAGAAGTGGAGTGGTGGAATCTGAATATCACCAATTCAAGGTATTGGACATATACCCATTGATTTGTCACCCTTCTTTGATTAGAAGTCAATAGCTCCACATCCTTCATTCCCACTTTCTATGGTTGAGTGGTTTGATATGTTCCTATGAAGAAAGTCAGATGAGAGTTAGAACTGGCCTATGTTTGTACCATCGTCAATGCCAAACACAATATAGATACTTGAAACATCCACTGAACAAGCCAACCAGTGAAACTCCCTTCAATAAGTGCCTTGGCATTACATGACTAACTCTAGGGGCACCTAACGTTATATTTCAGAGCACAGGACTAAGGCAGATGGCAAAATGTAGTTAATAAGAGATTGGGCTCTGGGGTAAGGCTTTTGAACCCTGGGTCCATTACCCTTGTGGATTTGTGTATGTCACTTAAACTCTCAATTTCTTGACTTCTGACCAAGATGGAGGCGTAGGTAGATACACTTTGTCTCCTCGCATGAATAAAAGAAGGACAACAAATGTAAAAACAACAACCAGAACTTCCAGAAAATCGAACTCTATGGAAGACTGACAACCAGGGAGTTAAAGAAGAAACATTCATCCAGACCAATAGGAGGGGTGGAGATGGGCAGCTGGGGTGGAGTGGACTTACCACAAGGAGGCGGCTGGAGGACTGGGGTGGGTTAGACAGGGGCTGGCAGAGCAGGTGGTACCACATTTGCACGTGGATAAACTGGGAGGAACAACTGGGGAGTGAGATAGATCATACAACCCAGGTTTCCAGTACAGGGAAATAAAGCCTCAGAACCTGAGTTTAAAAAACCTGTGGTAGTTGAGGAGGCAGGAGAAACTCCAGCCCCACAGGAGAGTTTGTTAGTGAGACCCACAGGGTCCTAGAACATACACAAAACCACCCACCCAGGAATCAGCACCAGAAGGGCCCAATTTGCTTGTGGGTAGTAGGGGATGTGACTGAAAGCAGGTGGAGAGCTGGGCAGGTGGCATAGTTCCTTCTTGGACCCTTCCCACACGTATAGCATCACAATGCAGTGAAGTGGGTTGCCCCACCCTGGTAAATACCTAAGGCTCCACCCCTTACTATGTAACAGACAAAAAAAAAAAAAAGGCCCAAATGAAAGAACAGATCAAAGCTCCAGAAAAATAAAGCTAAATAATGAAGAGACAGCCAACCTAACAGATGCAGAGTTCAAAATACTGGTAATCAAGATGCTCACAGAAATGGTTGAGTATGGTCACAAATAGAGGAAAAAGTGAAGGCTATGAAAAATGAAATAAAGGAAAATATATAGGGAACCAACAGTGAAGGGAAGGAAATCAGGGCTCAAATCAACAATTTGGACCAGAAGGAAGAAATGAACATTCAACCAGAACAGAATGAAGAAATAAGAATTCAGAAAAATGAGGAGAGGCTTAGGAATATCCAGGACAACTTTAAAGATTCCAACATCTGAATCATAGGGGTGCCAGAAGGAGAAGAGGAAGAGCAAGAAATTGAAAACTTATTTGAAAACATAATGAAAGAGAACTTCCCCAATTTGGCAAGGGAAACAGACTTCCAGGAAGTTCAGGAAGCTCACAGAGTCCCAAAGAAGTTGGACCCAAGGAAGCACACACCAAGGCACATCATAATTATATTACCCAAGATTAAAGATAAGGAGAGAATCTTAAAAGCAGCAACAAGAAAGGAGATAGTTATCTACAAAGGAGTTCCCATAAGACTATCAGCTGATTTCTCAAAAGAAACCTTGCAGGCCAGAAGGGGCTGGAAAGGAGTATTCAAAGTCATGAAAAGCAAGGACATACATCCAAGACTACTCTATCCAGCAAAGCTCTCATTTAGAATGGAAGGGCAGATAAAGAACTTCCCAGATAAGATCAAGTTAAAGGAGTTCATCATCACCAAGCCCTTATGACATGAAATGTTAAAGGGACTTATCTAAGAAAAAGAAGAAGATCAAAACTATGAACAGTAAAATGACACAACTATCAGTCACTAAACCTAAAAAACAAAAACAAAAATGAACTAAGCAAACAACTAGAAGAGGATCAGATTCACAGATATAGAGATCACATGGAGGGTTATCAGCAGGGAGGGGGTAAGGGAAGAACACGGGAAGATGTACAGGGAATTAGAAGCATAGATGATAGGTACAAAATAGAGAGCAGGTGATTAAGAATAGTATAGGAAATGGAGAAGCCAAAGAACTTATATGTATGACCCACGGACATGAACTAAGGTGGGGGAATGATGGTGGGAGGGGTATACTGAGCAGAGAGGAATAAAGGGGAGAACAAAATGAGACAACTGTAATAACATAATCAATAAAATAAATTAAAATTTAAAAAACTCTCAATTTCCCTGTCTATAAAATGAGAAGCAAAATTGATGCACCTCACTAATAGGTGTCTCATGACACTGAGCAAGATGATGCTTGTAAAGGTTTTAGTACCAAGCAAGTTTTTAATAATGTGATGATGATGATGATGATGATTTCAATGGAAAAATGACTAAGTACTATGCAATGTTGTACTCTTTAACTGGCACAAATAAGAATTCACTAAAGGGGAGATCAGCGTGGAACTAGGCATAATATGTACCTTAACTCCCAGCAGATGTTTCTGAGGCTCAGGTAGGAAGATATGTTATGAGTCTGATCTTAGAAAATGGATATGTTTAGATTTGCAAAGGACACTTCTCATGGACAAAGAGGTTGAAGGATGTGATCCCTGAATATGCAGAAAACACAAGAGTGAGTAAATCAACAGCCAAAATTTTGAGTAAGTGCCAAAGGTGGTAGGAAAGGGGATATTTTGAAGTTTAGTGTGGAAGTGACAGGCAACTTCAAAAAAGATGAGCTACTCAGTGATAATAACTGACTGATCAAAAAACATGGTGTGGCAGGTAAACACAGCCTTTACTGGCAGACAGACCTAACTTTGACTCTTGAGACAAATACCCAACATTTAAGCCTCACTAGTTTCATATTTGCTATGGGGATACTTTCACCTACTTTGCAGAATTCTGAGGAGGACTAAATGATCTATTGAAGGTAAAAGAGTCACCTCAAAGTCAGCTAGTATGATCATGTAGTGATACTCCAAGAAAAACACTAAAAGGAATAATATAAATTCACCTGGGCAAACACCTAACTGCAGGACAATCGGGGAAAGCTTATCCTACTTTAATGTCCTAAACTTCCTTACTGGTTTCTGTAGATATATAAAAACCTACAGTAAATGTCAGGTATCATCATTATCACTGGTTAGATAGGGCTTTAATTATCTCATTTAATCCTCACACAATACTAGACAAAGGTAATTTTATTTGCCCCAGATTAAAAATACAAAGGTTTAGGTTTAGAGAGACTAATCCCTTGTCTAAACTCTCAGACAGAACCAGGATTTGAACCAGGGCAGTTTGGCTCCTAAGACTGTATGCTTTGTGTATCTTTACAGACAGCCAGCAACCACTTTGAAACCTTGACACATGTTTCTCCCAACCTGGACCAGCTGTGACAGCACAGGCCCACTACCTGGATTCCAAAAAAAGAAAAACAGCCCTGTAGGAAAAATGCACACGATTAGGTATGTGGCTGGATAGAGAGTGGGCTCCTGCAGCTTTCATTTAAATCTTTCTCTGTGGTTTAATTCTCATTCTCATTCACAGCATACAGACCCTTGCACGTAAGGGTGCTGCAGACTTGGGCCCTGCTGCCAGGAGAAGTGCTTGTTGGAGATGTCGTCCTATAAAGGCAGAGACAGAATGCCTCCAAAGAACAGAACCTTTAAGAAATAGGTCTGACTGCACAACCCAGGCTAGCACTATCAATTGTAATCTTGTCTATAAGAAGAAGGGCTTGCCCTCACAGGTACTACTTAGAAACTATTTGCTCCTTCTGGCCTAAATAATTGAAAATTAAATTCAAGAATGCTACAGAAAATCTGAAGAGGATTCAGTGAAGAGCAGAAAAAAGATTAAAATATAAAATTATTGGTTCTCAATTTTGTTTTCTTTTCAACTGTCTCCCTAATTATCTTCTCTTCACATCTCATATAAACAATGTAACCTCCCTGACCCTAATTTCTCAAAGGGAAAAGGAGAGGGAGGGAATGAGAAAGGGATAAAATAAGAGGAAGGAGAGTGGAAAGGGCACAGAGGAGAAAAGGGAAGAAAGAATCAGGGAGGTAGATGTCTATATGTTTGAAGTCTTGGTGAGGTCGAAAACCAGATAGCTAGGGTAAAACAAGAGAACAGGAAATACGGACAGGTCTCAGGATTTTGGCCGAGGAGCAACCTTGTGTACTGACAGGGCCCAAGAGAATGAGTGGGTTTCAAGTGGGTTGAAATAAAAATACAGAGGTTTCTTGCCTTACAATGGGGTTATATCCCTATAAGTTGAAAATATCATAAGTCAAAAATATATTTAATACACTTAATCTACCAAACATCATAGCTTAGCCTAGCCTCTTTTTACTGAATGTGAATGGCTTTCTCATGATCATAAAGTCAAAAGGTCATAAATCGAACCATCGTAAGTAAGGGACCATCTATATTAGAAACCAAGAAATGAAAGAAATGGGGAGAGGTATCACCACGCATCACCCATGCTGTTAGTAGCTAAACAGTCACCAAGAAACCTTATGACACCTTCCCAGACACAGGGTATCTTGTCCTCTGGGCTCCCGTGGTGTTAGGAATGTTGTCAGGCAGGAGGAAGGCAGACCTCCAGCACAGCACTGATCATAGTACAGTGTGTGTTTATTTAGAGCTGTACTGAGATCCTTCGGGGCAGATACTATATTCTATTTGTGTGTGCACACAGTTGGTGTCTAATAAATGTTGCTGGAGAGAAAGGAAGAAAAGTAGGAGGAAGGGCAGGGAAGGAAGAAAGAATGGAGTCAAAGAAACATTCAGGAAACAATCCCTCCTGATCTCAGTCAGCATAAATCAATTCATCCCTTCAAATCTAGCATATACTCACCCTGACTCATTATCAGGAAACAGGGAGAAAAGGCAAATGATTCATATTATATCTTTTCACTAAAAGTTTGAAAATTAGCAACTGCCGATACTATGAATAATTAAACCTCAAGGGCAGATATTATTACAGCCAAAAGCAGGTCTGGCTGCCTGCTTCTAGGAAAGACAATACTCAAAAGGAAAGTGGTTTATTTTTGTGTGCCAGCCACCTGGAAGATGGGGGGCTCATGTCACAAAGCTCATCTCTACCTCATGGAGGCAGAGGTTTTTATAAGGAGGGAGAGGGGAACAGAACAAAGAGATCAAGGAAAGGGGTTGAAAAGTTCTCTACATGCAAATCAGCACAGTCCATTCTTCGAAGGCAAATGGAGATCCAGTGTGGGTCATCCTGGTTTGGTCATCCTGGATTCACATCATCCTGGCTCCATGCATGAAGGTCAGCAAATCTCCCAGAGCTGGGATGCATGAAGGTTGAAATCTTTATCTTTTGAAATTAATCCCTAGGATTATTATACAAGCATGCTGTTCATCTACAAGCTACCTATTAGTCAAGAGTCAGCACTTACAGAAACAATGTCAAAAGAATAGTGGGGTAGGTTATACCTTCCCACAATTACAATTTTCCACTGTTGCAATATGAACTTAATAAACCATTATCTCTAAGATAATTGTTCTAAGTAAGTTCTTAAAAATGCTTTTATGCCTTTTATAGCCCCATCTGTCCCATGCTAAAATACACTCAACACAGTATTTTGCCTTTGAAATCTTAAGACATTTTTATTAATTACTAAAAAACAGAAAACACAGTGTAACCATACCTTATATTTTAGCCATGTTCATTTTATCTTGGTTTCTTTTCATCAACACACAAGGCCTGAGGTTGGTAGAACAAGCACTATTATCTCCAGACCATAGATGTGGAAGCTGAGGAAGGAGACACCAGCACACAGTAGATTCTTGTCTGAGCAAAATGAAAACTTGGGATTCTAAGTCTGAGCTTAGCTCTTACCCTGCAGCAATGCTTAGAGTAGGGCCATTCTAGAATGTTCTTTGGGTATTTCTTTAGAAGCAGAGAAGGGAGCAAATATTTCTCAATTTTTTATATATAAGACATGTTCTTACATGCACTAATGTCTTTATATTATAAGGTAGGTTTTTATTGTTCTCGTGCAGCTGTGTTTTTCAAATGTCTTTTAGCAGCAGAATCTTTTTAATCAAAATTTCATTCCAAAGCCATCTATGCAAACCAGAGAAAAGTGGAGTTGCACCTCTTTCCAGCTCAGAGACCTGGAAGTTTTAGAGATAGAAGCCACTGGCCTTAATCTCAATACTAAACACATGAAAAACACCAGGACATCATGAAACACAGACTAAAGACCATGTCACAGAGGATGCCTGACTTTTGGTGGAGTGAGAAGGGCAAGGACTTCAAGTCAAACTGATTCCAGTTTCAGGTCTACCACTTGCTCACTGTGCACACTATGTACAAAGTGACCCTCAGTTTGCCCACCTGTAAAAGAGTCATCATAACACCTGTGAGGTGAGTCAGCTGTGAGGACTAACTCAGGCACCTTAAGTGAACCCTGGATCACAGTACTCAGCACACAGTAGGTACTCAGGCAGTTTCCTTCAGGAAGGCCCTTGCCAAACCAACATAGTTTCCTCATAAAACAGACAGAGGGCATAAATTCCACTTGTTTTCTTAAATCCAGCTCATGCTTTTAGCACTTGAGGGTCTGTACTACTCCCTCCAGCATTTAGCAGGTTCTATTCAGTTAGCACAGCATCAAGACTTTAAAAGCAACTTGAAAATAAACTTGATTCCAAATATGATTTATAATGTCCCAAGCAACAGCTCATTTACCCAAGAAAGCTCCTTCAATTATTGACAGACGTATCCTCAGAGGAGAAATAAAATTAAGACTAAGAAACAAAGGGAAAAGCATGCTTCAAAGCATCCTTAAGCCAATTATCCAAGGTGATTTTCAGCATTAAATCCTTAGATATGCTTAATTTATTGTACTTGCCTGTGAGCACAGAGAGAAATGTGAGGAGGGGAAAATGCTAAGCAATTTAGGACTGCTTTTAAAAAACAAAGAGAAACAATAGCATAGAGGGAAAAATATAGAGGAGGCAGTATGTGGGTGTTGGACACGTGTGGGTTTATAGATTGAGCATCCCCAGCCCTCACACACTCTGCCCTCTCACTGCAGAGCCTTTTACTCCCCACCTGTCTTTGTTCAGCACAAAAATAATTGTGCTTACCTGCCTCCGACCTAATAATTACAGCAATGCCTGATTTTACTCTCAGGGTGTTTATTGTGGTCAAATCTCCTCAATTCTCAGTGCAAAAGCCTCACCAAGGATGCTAGTATTATTTGCTTTAACATCAAGCCAGTGACAAGTCTATATAAGGTTCAGTAAAAAGCCAAGAGGCCAGTGTGAGTCCAGCCCAGGGGGCTTGTAATCTGCATTTGACATGCCGATATTAGGTAACCTTGGCAAGATTACAAAGTTTACATGGGAGGAAAGAAAGGGAAAGCATGAGGCCAATAAATCAGAGGATGCTAATACATTTCTCCATTGTTTTCTCAAAAGGAAAAATAGAGACTTTTTTCCCCTAAAGCCCAAGTTATAAGGCAAAAGGTGACTGATTATGCCTACTTAGCTTTAATTTTCATGTGCTGATTAGTGTGCTTATGTGTGAATATGCACACATATGTGCACTGCATGTATCGTATGGATGAGCATCAGTAGATGGAAATAAAGGAACTTAGGGCATGAAGAAGCGATTTAACCTATGAAGAAATTTTGCATTGCAAGTGGAACATTCTATATTCAAAAACTAAATCCTATCATGGGAGACCTGAAAATTACTACCCTGACTTAATGCAATCTATGTTTTAAAGCACAGTTATAGAACATTCTAAAATTACCTGCTAGCACCTTGTCATCTAGGAGAATAATTATAGGCTGGATTCTTTCATCTTTTTATACGTTTTTCATTAACAATTAAGAGATTCACTATATTGGGTTATTAAAAGTCTGACCTCTTATAGCACATATTTTTATCCCATCATTAAACTGTATATATAAAATATAGTAAGCCTTGACTTTTTAAAGCTTTAACTTCTAAATTTTAAATTCAAAATCAGCATTTAAGTGCCAATTGGTTGTCGGGTATTGTACAAATGCTTTCAAAGGCAATGTCTCATATAATCAGTACCCAGATCCCAAACCAGGTCTTCTGATTCCAATCTTATATGCATCCCACCAAATCACAGCCTTCTATCATTGCCTGCCATCGAGTCTCTGAGGGATTTTAGACAGGTGAGGGAAGTAGAGGAGCAGCAGCAGACTCATTGGTAACATACAATGGTAGTCACTGGCTTGCTCTTAGATCTATATGCCTTTATTACTCTGGGACTGTTACTTCCCTAAATGTGAAACAGAAGCAAGAATATGGGATCCTTGATCAATTTGCAACAATGTCAAGGATCTGAAGTACTTCACACCCTTCTCCTTGAGATTTTCTCCATATTCCAGGTGTGACTCTAAACAACAATGAACATGTACCCTTGGTAAGAGTTGAATTTTTGATGACTAGTTATTTAAACAATGCTGCAGCTGCTTCAAATCCTTTATTAGAGGAGAGGAGCAGTCTAGGGCAGGGGCTGTTCTCTTTAGAAGTACCATCATCTTTGGAACACATCCCCAAAGTGTCACTCTTTAAGGAATAAAAATTTTTACCATTTAGAAGCATATTCGAAATAGCCAAAAGTTATTCTGAGCAAAGGATAATAAAGTGAGGGATCAAACTGGATAATACCATTTAGTATCAACATAAAGATGTGACTATAAAGTATCTTATTACCTTGAGTAACCGGTAAGTTGTTTTTGAGCACAATTTCCAAAGAGAATTCCAATATATATTTAGGTTAGTGCACAGAAACATTCCTAAGATTTCCTCCTCAAAATCCTTAGATATTTAAAACAGAGAGCAAATTTCAAGAACATATTTCTTCCATTAAGTAGATGCGAAAACTGATTTTTAAAAAATGATCCATGGCCTGAACTACAAGTACTCACATGTATGTGTACATGCACATGTGTGTATGCTACCCACAAATGGGAATTGCCCTGGTTTACACATCTCTCTCCCTAAGGGCTGTTATTTACCTAGGCTGTTCATCTGAGCACTGAATCTTAAGTATAGCTGCCATGCCTCCCTAGAGCAGGTTTATAGCTTCACATTCTGAGAAGAAAACTATTGTTCTTGACTTTAACAACTCTAAAGGAATTATATGACAACTTCTACTTTTTACTTAGAACAATACACTTTCCAAAAGAGTAAAGTATGAAAACATACAACAAACTCTGCATTAGATACAATGTTTCTGATATGAACTTCCAAATAACGCTTACTAGATAAAAAGATATTTTTGAAATTTTTAGGAAATGGAATGAAGATGAAGCACCCTCTTCTCTAAGGAAACAGTTTTTGCAAAGGTTTTCCTCCCTTGAGAAGAGGGAGCCAAAAATCATAATGATAATAATTAACATTCAGATAGTGAGTGTGATTTAGCACAAAATGTGTTATGAACTTTAAAAACCGTGACCTA
>VMDR010018241.1:0-19347 GCA_007922815.1 Macrotus californicus | reverse complement strand
TGTGATCTACCAACCATCAATCACAATATTGGAGCATTCTAAATTTATACATTTACCTTTACCATTGAGTTTTACGGTTTCATATAATTCCTTTTATAATTCCCATGATTTTATCTCAGCTTGAAGGACACTTTTCAACACTTCCTGTGAGGCTGGTCTAGCAGTGATGAACTCCTTCAGCTTTTGCTTGTGTGGAACACCGTCTCTCCTTCACTTCTGAAGGACAGCTTTGCCTGATAGAGTCCTCTTGGTTGGCCCGTTGAATGTCTCATCCCACTCCTTCTAGCCTGCAAGGTTTCTGCTGAAAAACCCATTGACAGTCTTACGTAGATTCTCTTGTAAGTAAGATTGCTTTCCCTTCCTGCTTCTCAGATTCTTTCTTCATCTTTCTATTCTTATAATTTCATTATAACATGTCTCCATGTGAGTTTCTTGATTCATCTTGTTTGGTACTGGGGGGCTTCCTGGATCTAGATGCCTGTTTTTGTCCCTGGAAATTTTCAGCCGCTATTTCTTTCAATAAGTTTCCTGCCCCTCCCTCTCTCCTTTATCCTCCTGGGATCCCTATAACGTGAATATTGGTCCACACTGATGGTGTCCTCTGTGTCCCTTAACCTATCTTCACTCTTTTCATTCTTCTTTATGCGCCTCTGACTGAATGCATTCCACTGCCTTGTCTTCAGCTTCATCCAGCCTGCTGCTGAACCCCTCTATTAAAATTTTCATGTCAGTTATTGTACACTTCAGTCTGTGTTTTCTATTTAGTAGTTTTTAATGTTCTTCCCTCTTTGTTAAAATTCTCACTTTGCTCATGCATTGCTCTTCTGACCACAGTGAGCTGCTTTATGACCGTTATTTTTTAACTCATTTGGTTTAAATCATTTACCCCCATTTCATTAAGATCTGTCTCTTGGAGATTTATCTTGTTCTTTTATTTGAAACATATTCCCTGTTTCTTCCTGACTCTGTGTTCATTTCTGCACATTGGACAAAATAGCCAGCTCTTCTCTTCTCGTCTCATCAGAGTGGTCTCGTGTAGACACGAACCTCATCCATCAGCCAGGCTGAAGCTCCTGGTCGTCTCTCAAACCCTTGTGATCAGGGGTGTGCAGCCTGCGGGCCGCATGTGGCTCAGGATGGCAATGAATGCGGCCTAACACAAAATCATAAATTTCCTTAAAATATTATGAGATGTTTTTGTGATTACATGTTGCAATGCATTTAATGTGTGGCCCAAGACAACGCGTCTTCCAGTATGGCCCAGAGATGCCAAAAGGTTGGACACCCCATCGAAGACATCATCTTTGTTCTCAATAGTTGAGAGTGTTCCAAGACCCATCAGTGTCCTAAAGGGGAAGATCCTAGTCAGCACCTTGATGCAGGGGGATTTGTTGCTGGACCCTCAGGAAGCAGCTGAGAAAGGAGCAGTCAAACCCCTTCTGGGCAGAAACTGGGAGGTAGGCATTTTTGCCTGCCCTCTCTCTGCTGACTCCTGGGGGAATAGCCATGGCAAGCACTCAAGAGCAAGCCTGTTGACAGTTACTTCTTTGTCTGCTACAGGCCTGTTGGAACTCAGGAATGCAAATTGCATTTCCCATCACAAACAGGCGACCTGGGGCCCTGTCCCTCAGGTGGTACTGCAAAAACAGGGTGCCAGACTTCTACATAAGCTCCTCCCAGAGAGAGGCTGGTGACCTTGTCTTATTGCTGGAGTGAGTGGAGAACACAGGAGCTGCAGGCTCCTTCGGGCTCTAGAGAGGATCACAGTCAGCACCTCCTTACGTGCAGTTGCAATGTCGGTGTTTTCTCAGTCACCTGATGCACAGCAGTCACTCAGCTGGTTTCTGGATCTCTCTCCAAGGAAATTGCTTCCTGTGTGGCTATACATTTAGTGTGTCCATGAGAGAAGGGGAATTCTGGAACCTCCTATATTGCCATCCTTATCAAAAACTCTCAGCATTGCTATACTCAAAAAGCACATTAAAGACAGTATTCGTTCTGCATGGGTCATCTGGTGCAGGGATTAACTGGAGAACAGCCAGAAGGAAGAAACGCAGAGGGTAGGTTAGTGGTGAGGGGTGTGGAGCTTCCCTGCCCTCTCTGGACTCTACTGTCCCAGCACCTCCACCTCTTCACTGACCCAGAAGCTCTCTGTCATACAATCTTGATTTTTTTCTTCTTTTTTAATCAGATATTTAATGACCTGGAAGATAGATTTTGATCTTTTGGTTCTGCTTGTTTCATTTTCTGTAGGACATTTTTCAGCAACACGATTTTTTAATTAAACAGAAAATCCAATAGTTAGAGCTGAGCAAAAGTGTTAGCCGCTTATTTTTTTCTTTAAAAAAATAGAGAAAAAACAATAGTAGAAAAACAAGTATATGAATTCTCATTGGTAGCTATTAAACTGTGTTGTAATTCATATTTCATGTTAATAGTTTCATAGTAAACCCTGGTAGATTGACTCATTAGAACATGATATATATCACTAAAGATTTTCCCCAGTATACTTCAAGGAGGCTTCAGAAATCTTAGCCTGGGGCCCTTTAAGCTACCTTGCAGCCTGCTGGAAGCAATACAACAAAGACAGAAATGCAGGCGTTGTGAAATCAAAGAAAAATATTCCATTAGTGTTAAAAGAATTTCTTCAGCCTGGAAAAGTATGATTCTAAGTATGGAAGAGACATTTTTAGGTCTTTTATAAGTGATGCTAGCTTTTCTGAATGTGTTCCTTTCTCTCTTAGCATTTGTCAGTGTATTTGAAATTCATGCAGTTCGCTTGGGCTGCATTTTGAAAGTGGTTCGTGGAAATTTAAGCAGCCGGTACCCATTAACATTAATGGACTTCCTAAGGCAAAATTCCCCCATACTGGGCTCAATATTAACCTCAGTATGAGGTTAGATTGTTACCAAATATTTAGAAAATACTCAGTTCTTTAACAATATTCCAAATGCTATTTTTTTAAACTGGAAAACACTTGTTTTATTCATTCTTTCTTGTTCTCTATTGTTTAACAACAGATATTGTGGTCTTGCACCCTTAAGTTCCATTACATCAAAAGAATAAAGTGTTAACATTTCACTTGAAGATATATAATACTTTAAACAATCAAAATAAATCAGTCTGCCTTAGTAAACTGCATTCATCCTAAAGTTTTAACGTTCTTAACAGGTGATGGCCAAAATCCAAACTGTAGAATAATACTCTGAACCTGTGAATTCAATTTAGATATCATCAACCTTCACCATCATCTTCAATGTCACTAAACTGGATTTCATCATCATCTCTAGGACAAAATGTATTTGTTTCATTGATTTCAGCATGTTCTGGAAGCTTGCTATATGCCAAATGTTATTTCAGTAACAGAATTCCACTTAACCTTGTAAAATTTAAGCAGTACAACTACTAGATTTGAAGGCTATATCCATGTTTTTATGAAGGTTCCCACCGGAATTGATGGATAATGTTTTTCTCATTGTATTTCTTCTGTTCTGATGGGGTTTATAGGTACAGCACTTGTTGTCCAGTGGGACCACGTACACCTGCAGGATAATTACAACTTGGGAAGCTTCACCTTCCAGGCCACCCTCCTCGTAGATGGACGCATCATCTTTGGATACAAAGAAGTAAGTAATGCATTGAAGATTTTCTTCACGCTTGACTTTGACCTCTATCTATTCTTTCCTTCAAATGTCAAGAAAGAGACACTTTATAATCATGAACCTTAAATCATTTTCTCACCTCTTGGTTTTTTTCCTTGATAAAAAGTATATGTTTTTAATTTACTGGATATCACTGATTGTTAATTCTTTGGGTTTTGTTTTGTATTCTTATGTCATTGGCATTATGATCCATGAATTTTATAAAATCATTGAATAATTATATTATAGTGATATTATAGTGAAATAACTCTAAAAGAAAATATGTTCAATTTGGAATGTAATTGTCTATATGTATTTGTTTGTTTGTTTCTTGCCTTGTCAACTTCTGAGACATTTTTTGGTTTTATCTGCAAAAGTATTAGTAAACACGAAAACTTGTCTGGCTCAATGACCCAAAACTGAAAGTTCCAGGGCAGCCTCTCACCAATGATGACTGCAAGCCCATAGAAAAGATCAATTAGAGATGTAAGTGACAGAAAGAACAAGGGAATTTAAACTTATGATTTGTTTCATTTTACCAAATTGACAAATAGAAACTTACTAAATTGTAGCCTTAAATGTAAGGAATGTCTAAATTAGAATAATAGCATCTTTGGTTTGAAACTCTATTGACAATATAATTGAGGTCTGTTAGACATCCTAGACGTGTGGGGAAGAAAACAAAGACTTATAAGAGTAAACTTCCAGGAACAGCAGATGTGATGTTTTAGGCAGTCATTGGGCAGGAGAGAATTTCTGACAATGTGGATTGATAATGGAAATTATCAACACATGGACTGGTGGGTATTTTTGATAATACACTCTTAATGTCTTCTTTTCAATTGAAGGGTTACTTTCTCTTCAGACAAGAATCCCTGGCTATGAAGAGGATGTTGATAATTTAGAAATGATTCACTTTGGTCAAGTCTTCTGAAATTTATCCTCTCTACAAAGTGAAGGATAGTTGTATTTCAATTAAATAAGCCAACTTTGGGAAATTTTATAATTAGGCTAGATGTTTCCAACCCTTTGAAGAATTCTTGCATGTGGAATTAATCATACACTGGGGCAATAATATAGATTGTAGTATAGGATCTGTTCTGCTTTGTGCTTCTTCATCCAGAGGAATGTTTTTATGTCATAGACCAGCATATTCTTATATTACTCCCTGGAAGCTGAGATAATATCACTCAAAGAGACATGCTCGAGTTTTTTCTATAATCTTGTGTGCTGCTGGGACTGCAGAGTGGTGATATGGAATGCTAGTTTTCAACAGTTTAACCAACAGTGGTGAAGTTTCTGGAAAGACACAGGGTCAGTAAGTCCAGGGCCTTAAACCGCACTAACTGTAGCCTTTGTCAAAATAAAGGTTGTGTTCTTATTGTGGTCTCTCTCTCTAGTCTTTATTATCAAAATTATCATCTCCATTTACACTGTTGTCAATGGGAGTCTTGCATTGAAGAGTAAGTTTATTTTTCCTATTCTCTCTTTACAGTGGGTTTAGTAGTTTTAAATGTTTTTTTCTTTATCTTCATCAAAGAAAAATTTTCCGTTATGGTTTTCCTGTTTTGTCATGGGGATTATTAAGCTGATAGGCAATTTTAGCACCTTCTTGATATCTCGGACTATTTTCCTGTTGAACATTGGTCCTTCTGAGCTCAGAGTTCTACATGTCACTATTATATTATTTTGCCTTATTGTCCTTTCTCTGTCCTGTTTAAACAGCAATTTCTTATATCCTGTTCTACCTTTTTTCCCTGATAATTGTCATGTATTTTATCTTGCAGAGGCAAATTTGTATTTGTAAAATTTGTTACAGTGAAAGTACCCATGTACTTGAGTGAGATCTAGATGTTTCTGGCACTCCTAGAAAAAATACTTATAATAGTAAAAACATAAAATAGTTGTTTACATAATGTACTATCCTTGACAAAATATTTTCACATACATTATCCTTGTTTCCTATTCTTCAACAATATCCTATATTCTTAATATTTTTGTCCTTCACAAAGGTGCTGGTACATAGAAGGGTTTAATAAATGTGCCTGACTTAATTATGGAATTAGATCATGCACAATTAGCTTCATTTGATAGCAAAGCAGACTGAGTCAGAGAGGTTAAATGACGTGCTTGAGGCTGCAGAGCTAGTTGAGAGCAAGCCCGACCTAAAACAACATAATATGGCGACTCCAAGAGACCACAGCATTTTCTCCCCGAGGGTACTGTGTGTAACAATTCACGTGTATTTCTCATTTGCTTTTTCAATAAATATTTGTTCATGTTTGGTGTTTAATAACATTTTTATCTGAGTCCAATATATAACACAATTTTAAGCCCACAAAATCAGGAAAAGTATTCCTATTTAAGTTGCAGAGCTAAAAAATTCATGAGAATATAAGAATATAAAGAGTATAATTTTGTGTTCCTGTACAAGTTAAACTTACAGAAGCAACATTATAGACAAAGAGTAATTGCAATTCTTTCTATAATATGTTGCTTCTAGCTGGTAATACCGGCTTTGTTTTATTATATTTCATGTAAGAAGACAAAAACTTGATTTTTGCAGAAATTACCAGTAAAGAACTTGGTTCAGTTGTAGAGTAAAATTTAATACAATAAGATAAATGCTGTGGAAGACAAACCTTTCTCACCCTGTGCTGTCAAGTGGTGAGTTACAATATATTCATAACTAACCAGGAAAGACTGTCAATTATATCAAAGTGACTGAAGCAATTCAGTCATTTCTTCAAGAGGAAGCTTATAGGGAGGCAGTGTGGTGCACTGGGGAGGCCTCCGGGCTCTGTGGTCAGACGGTCTCAGATGAATCTTTGTTTCACAGGTTGGGGAAAGTTACTTAGCCTCTCTGAGTGTTTCAGGTTCCTGCTCTGTAGATTATAAATGCAGCTGCCTCTCGGTTTTTGTGACAATTACATGAGATAAATTTCAAGCACTTAATAACTGCCTGGCATACATGAAGAGCTCCATAAATGCTAGATTGATCAAGTTTGGAAGTTGTTATTAAAAGTGAATAGGACATCTGGTTAGGGAAGAACTCATGTAAGACTGTTTCTACCATTGAGATTAAGTAGGAAAGGTGAACAACATGTGGAAAGCATATGTCGAAGGCCTCAGGTGGCTATCAGAGAGCAAGGACTTGAAAAGCCATGACTCCAGAGAAAGGAAATCACAAAGTGAACCCAACAAGACATTTGATACTTCACAAGCCAGGCTTAGCAGATGCTGAACAGAACTTCAGTCAGTCCCATGGAGTTGAGGAAATACAAGAATTCAGGGCACTGAGGCCGGAGGTCCATAGTAAGTGCCCTGGCGTTAAGTGGAGATTCCTGAAGGACCAGACTGTAGGAGGAAGGGCTAATCAGAAACATACCAGCCCTTATAATCAGTGATGCTCAACTTAGAATGAGCTTAGTATTAATCTGCTCCATCCAAACCACTAAACGAAAACTGGCAAACCCTCTCGGGAGGAAGGAAAGATCATCTACAACCTCACAGTATCTCTTTGGTATTTTGTAAACAATGCCCAGCGTTTGATAAAAATTACCTAGCAGGCAGGGAGACCTGAGCCATGAATGAAAACCTACAGGAAAAAAAACAAATGATAGAAACAGACCAATAAGAAATCTAGGTATTAGACTTATCGGACACAAAATGTAAATGAACTGATATTAATATAGTTAATAAAATAGATGACAATATGGTTGATTTCATAAAGTAATTAAATTTGTGTAAAAGAACCAAATGGATACCCTGAAATTAAAAAGTACATTAAAGTGAAGAGTTGATAATTTGAGAGGAAATTGTTTAAAAGATCATTTTTTGTGTGTGTGCTTTGGCCTTATCCTACATAAAGTTGCCTTTAAGTTAACTAAAATAACAGCTGGATAACAACAAAAGTTGTATAACTTAAAACAGAATCTCAGTTCTTTGGTTGAACAACACAGGTCTATGACCTCGAGAGATGACTGTGGAAAGCATCTGTGCCTCCTCTCTCTTACCAGTATGGTTAGAACACCAGGACTTTGGTGAAGGAAGACTGAATGCTATGAGCAAATCTGCAATCACTTTTATCTTTATAATATTTCAATAACAAATGCTGTGAAAAGAATGAAAGAAAGACCTAGAAGAAATAATTCTAGAAACAGAAAACTTCTTGTAACTCTGGCCCTGTCACTAGTTGGCTACGTTGTCCTTAAGCAATGTATTTGATCTTTCTGGGTGCATTTTCTCCTCCAAGCCTCTGTTTCATCCCTGAGGTATCATTGAGAGGCCTCTCTCACAAGGAGCTCTTACTCGGATCAGACCCTGTTCATTCTCCCTACTCTGATGTTTCCTGACCAAAGCTTCCCTCATTGCTGAGGCAAAGATATCTACATTCCTCTTCCCCAACCCAGGGTGCAAAGATTCTTAATCCCTTTTCTTTCCCATAGTGTTTTATTCCCAAGCTGTGTTTGGACAGGCTCCCCTGTCGAGCTGTCATTCCTGAGAAAGTTCCCACCATAGTTTTGACTCTCCTGAGCTGAGTTGCACCAGCTTCTTAAGGTGTGGGTACCTGCCTCACTGTCATCTTTATATGAAGCCACAGTTCTAGTTTGTCAAGTCCATGGTGGGCAGCCTTTAAATCAGAGGTCACAGGTGTGTGTGTATTAACAAGGTGGATATGTTGCCAAGATTTAAGTATTTTAAGGTTTCAAATAAAAAATACAGATTTGCATTTTGTCTTGGGAAATCAGAAGCCTTGGATCACTCATTGCTCAGGGTGTACACCCTCCAATCTCTCCCTCACCAACTTTTCTTACCCCAGGCCAGGACTAGCTTCTGAAGAGATTAAGTTTGAAACTCCTCTTTTAATGTAGGGGCTGTCTTTTCTTATCAACTTTACAGTTATTTGTCTCCTTCCAGGTGCTCTGTAGGGTATGATTGTGGGTGGACATAGGGCAAGAGGGATGTTAAGAATGTATTTTCGGCATGAGGCTCTCCTTTGCTTTCAGGCCATCAACTGTGTTACTCAATACCTGGCCTGTGAAAGAGTTCAGTAACTTTAAACTAAAAAGGGTTTTAAATAATTGTGTGAAATGTTTAGCGACATACAGTAAAGCAAATCAATTTTTTAATTGTCACATTTAACCAGAAGCCTTTCTATTCAAATGTAGTTTTTAGACAACTGAACTCTAACACTCTGGACTTTATGTGTTGTTTTGATAATAATAAAAGACTCTTTAAAATTGGATACCCTACTGAGTTATGCAGAAGCCACATCAGACATTAAGGTGAGGAAAGAAGTTAAGGATGGAATGCAGGTGAGAATGGGTAAAATAGTAAGCTTTAGGTGAATATACATATATTACCAGATACCATATTGCTGATGAGTGAGTGAAAAAAACAGTGAGTGAACGAAAATGAGTTTGGGGTAATTCCTTCCAGTTCTTTTCTCATAGACATGTGGTTCGTACGTTGACATAGGGACACACCACACGGGCACACCCCCGCTGAGATGTCGTGCCGCTTGTTAGATAGCTGGCTGGGTCCATAATGGGGGGAAAAGAATGTTTTGGCGAAGTTTACAGGGCAGAACAGACAGGAAAATAAAACCCCCACTACCTCTGACTGAAGCAGCGTGCTGTTACCTCCCTGCTTTAAAGACAGACATAGAAGTTCACATTTTAGGCATTGCCTTGGGCGCTGTGTCCTGGTGAATGACAGACACCACAGTGTAGAAAAGGGAGCATGCTCTCACTCTGAATCTTCCTCCGAAGGCCAGCGTGCTGTGCCCTACCTTTGCTTATTCCTGATCTCTCCTGCCTTAATGTTGTCTAGTTAGTGCAACTCCTTTCTGCACCCGTACTTAATTTGCTTCACTACATCATTTGCAGGAAAAGCTATGCTTACTTAAATAATGAATGCACCTATGTCTTTTAAAATGACATAAAAATTAAAATATCTAAAAAATTATTTATAAATGCTTCTGTAAGCCAAAATGCAAGCATATTTTAACTGACATCAATGCCTCTTTTCTATATCTATCTTATGGGTGAATGAATTGTGAAACTCATTCTCTGAAATTTATGATTCAATACAAGTCATACAGAGGCCGGGCAAAAATTTTGCTTTGCTTTAATTGTGAAAGGAAACTATTATGGGTATATGAAAATCATGAGACTACATTAGAAAAAAAAGCTTATGTAGTAAAGAGTTTATATAATTTCAGATTGGTTTCCTAACATCCCCAGAAACTAACTTAAGAGAGACATTTTCCAGACGAACATAAATTTGTAGAAAGGAGAAAAAAGAGCGTCTCATAAGCAAAGTTTTTAGTTTTCATACTTAGACGTCATCCTTGGCCGTAGCTTCTCTGACTCGTGTACTTTAAATCCTTGTAAATGTGAATATGGCAGACTTGTTCTTGTGCTAATTGTGTGCAGTACCAGTTTATTTCTATACACATGTACAGATGCTCTGTTGACATTAATCAAAAGGCAGCCCATTTCAAATAGGGTTTAAACAGAACTCGTTCACCCTAACAGCCTGATCACAGACGGGCGTGGAGACGTGCGGACTGGTCAGACTTGCTCGCAGAGTGCTTACACAGCTCACTCACTTGGCTACAGGGAGGGAATGAGTGATCCTTTCTCAGAACAACCCCACACCTTTGATATTTGGAAGTAAAAAGATTACGACCCAAAAAGGCAGAGTAGAAATGATAATGACAGGATCAGGTGCAGACAGGCAGACATGTTTCTGAAAGAAATCTTTGACAAAGCCTGGAGTTGTTTATCTCTTCCTCATTAATCTTTTACAATGTTAGTTATTTAATTGAATTGATGAAAGCAGTTTTTTCAAAACCTGGTATGTAATCATTTCGTAAAAGGCCTGGGTATCATCTAGGAAAATGTGGGGAATCAAAAACTTCTTATACGTTTTTATTTTAATATTTAATCAGGATAAAATACCACAGTTTTAGAAAGCCTAAGCTCTTATTCATGAACTCTATAAAATTTTAAAGAAAAGCATTTGAAGCCAGTGATCTTGCCATAAAGCTATCATCCCTTCCCAACCTTTCTTCTCCTAGTCTTCTCCGCCTCAGAACACCAGCTCCCCTCTTCAGGGTGGCACAGGCTCCGCTCTGCACACCCAGAGCACACCATTCCTACCGCACGCATGGCGAATAAACTAAGGGAGTGCAACATGGCGGACCTGATGAAAAGCATAGTTCCATTTTTCCTGCCAGTGAGACCAAAAGTCTTGGTGGCATTGTTGACCCTACTCTTACTCATGCTTTTCTTGTTAAATTTGTGGCATGTTGTGATGATAGTGCCTTCAGAATTCATCCAGAATTCGTCTCTCTGCTGTATTCTCACCTCCTGCACTTAACTCCAGTGTAGTCCAAGCAACCCATCTCTTACATCTCTTACCCGAACAGCTGAGATGCCCTTCTAACTAGTTTCTCTGTTTCCTCTTGGCCCTACAGTCTTGACCACAAAGTAGCCAGTGTGGTCTTTTTCAGATAAAAGAGTACATCCTTCGTCTGTTCCAAACCCTCTAAAATCTTCCCCATATGACTTGGGATAAAATCCAAAGTCATTGCCGTAGCTGTCAGGGAGTACATGCCCTCTATACCTGCCCCCACCTCCTCCCATTTCCTTTGACACTTTTATTTACAACCGCCCCATTGATAACCTCTTAATTCCTAAGAGATACCAAATGCAGTTTTGTCAAGGCTGTATAACAGATTGCCCCTAAATGTAGTGGTTTAAAACAACTACATTTCTTATTCCTCACAAGATGCCTGTGGATCAACTCGGTGGTTCCAGTAGTCTGGGTTGGATTCCCAGATACCACTTGTCTCACTCGTGTGTCGGCTGATACCTGGTGGATTGGCTAAGGGCTTGTTGATCAAGGATGGTCTCTGTTGGAAGGAGAATATTTCTCCACACGTCTCTTTTATCTTCAGCAGAACAGCAGAGTACATTCTCATGGCAGTGGCAGGGGACCAAGAAAGGAGGTGGAAATGTGCAAGCACTTTTTTTGAGCCTCCTCTTTGCTTCATGTTTTATCTTCTTTTACTATTGTTACTGAGCCCAGAGTTAGAGTGGAAGACAACGACCGAGTGAAAAGGCAAGAAGTGTGGGTGCAGGAAGCCATTACTACAGTCAATCCACCCAGGTGAAAAGCATCAGAGGAGAGGGTTTGATGTGAAGACAGAATATAAAGGAAGGCAGTGAAAAGAAGGAAAGAGCTGGAGAAAACAAAATCAAAGGGAAAGATGGCTAGGTAAGGGACGAAATGATAAGGAGAGAGCTAGGAAAGGTAGAGTGGAAAATCCGAAGAGAAGGAAAAACTACTAGATCAGGAACTAAGACGTGTGACCTGGAATACAAACTCTGGTGGGAAAATATTATATTCTTAACAACATAATAGGATTTTTCAATCAATAGTAGTAAAAACTCAAGTTCTGCTTTGAATTTGGGGGAGAAAAGACTTGGCGTCGTGAACACACAATACAATATACAGATGATGTATTATAAAATTGTATAAATGGAACCTATATAATTATACTAACCAGTGTCACCCCAATAAATTAAATTTAAAGAAGAAATAATAAAAAATGATTTGAAAATAAAAAGTAAAGAAAGATACAATAATTACTATAGAGTTTTCTGGTAAAATACTTCACACCTGGCAGAGAAATGCTGCTGTCATAGGTGCTGGAGACTGAAAGCAAGTGACACGTGCCAGAAGCAAAGCCTTTATACTTATTTCTAGGCAGGCATGTCTTCATGTCTTCATAATACAATTTTAAAAGAATTATGACTTTGTCTTATTAGGACATATAAAATATAACCCAAATTGGGATTTTTCTCTATGCTTTCACCATCCTTTTGTCTTTTCATCTTTAACTGTAAGTCTGTCTTAAATGTAAATTGCTCCTTCTCATGGAGCATAGCCCTGGGTAACCAAGTATAATGCCTATTCGGAAAAGGGATTCATATATTGATACTGAGTAAGTATATCAGAGTTTCATTTAGTAAATGAACTTTAAGGGCCAAAAATTGAGGCTTGTTTTGTTTTGTTTTGTTGTCCAAGGATCAGAATAATTTTTAATGATGGTTAAGAACTGGGCACACTGATATGGAATTGGCATATAACATTGTTTGAGAGAGGACTGATTTAGTACATAAAGGGAAAATGTCATCTTCCATTTACGCATTTCAAGATCATTTCAGAAAATTCTGAAACATTTAAATTTCCTCTTAATTGATCAATTTCAACAAAATAGCCCTTTTCAATTTCATGATGTCATGGGCAAAAATAAGCAGTGCAGTCCTTATTATATCTCCTGTCCAGTTTATTTTTCCCCATCTTATTGCTATACCATTTGTGAAGGTTTATACAACAATGTCCGATCTAATATTTTCTGTAATGAATTACCCACAGATGGCCCACAACCTGTTTATTCTGCTTAAAGATTTTTTGGTGCATCTATTCTTTCCTTTTTGTTTCTTGTTCTTTTATTTGTTGAAGATGGTTTCATTCCATTTTTATTTCTATAAAAATGATAACAAAGTTAGTAATCACTGATATCCAGACCCTTTTAATTTGCCTCATTTGTAACTGCTGTATTGTGGTTAGTATATTCTCAATGTGTCCTAATTTTTTAAACTGAAAATATTAGGAATGTCTGTCATATTCAGATCTGGGTTTTCATTGAGGTTTAAATTATGGAAGTGTGACTTTGAGATGACCCATCATAATTCATGTTTTCCGTATGAGTTTCAACCAAAATGGTGAAGTTTCACATCTATTAACAACTGCCAAATATCACTACATTGTCATGAGCAATAATATTGTTAAATACATCTTTAGTGATGCACTTATTTGTCTTTCTCTAGGTTTTATGTCTGTAAGGCTACTGTAAACGAAGTTTAAAAAAAAAAACTATGAAAATAATTATATAATTAAGTCCTTTATGAAAACAGTGCAAGAAGAATTTCTGTTCCTGAAGTGAGAGCCAGCACTAAATGCATTTATGGTGCACCTGCATGTGTGATAAGTTTTCATTATTCAGCATCAGTTAGATTCTCTGAGGGTCTATTGCTTTCGTCATCAAGTAGCCGACTGGAGGACCGGAAACGCTTGGCACTAAATGGATGTGATATTAGTTACTGTATGTCTTTCTCCCTTTATATTCACTGCTTTCTCTCTAGTTCTTCATCTCCACTGCCTGATGTTACTTGTTAAACAAGATGACATTAAAATCTAACACATAGCAATCTGCTTTTTGTTGTTTAGATTCCTGTCTTGGTCACACAGATAAGTTCGACGAATCACCCAGTGAAGGTGGGGCTGTCCGATGCGTTTGTCGTGGTCCACCGGATCCAACAAATTCCCAGTACGTACAAGAAGGGCAGTCACAGAGTCCGAGCCTGCTCTGGGGGTGAATGTAAAGGAGGTGAACTCTTTGACCAATCAAATCGCTTAGATAAGTGCTGCTTGCTAATTATGTTGTTTCGTTTATAACCTTTACTGAGGTTTGCCCTCTCTCTGTTACTCTTGAACTAATACCAGTAATTTAGGTAAACAAATTAAATAGCCAAGGCAAGAGTGTGTATTTTAGATTCTTTGGAATGGTTAGCTTGGTTGTGCAGATATATTTCTTTTATTAAGAACAAAAAGAACATAAAAGAAAGACAGATTATTTCCCTAGCAGGTATAGGACTCTTTTGTTTGTTTAGTTGAAATACATTTATCAGCTAACGAGCAGCTTTGCACCCTTGTGTGTTTAACATATTTATATGAGACTGCTTAAGAGTCTAAAGAAAGGTGAAAGGAAAAGTATAAGTTGAGGTAAATAAAAATTTGGGTGGAATTATACCTACCAGAGAAGATATGCATTTCCTTTTTTTATTTTTTTATTTTGCCTGTCTAGTCTAGTTTACATTTTCTAGAATAAAAACACATGTGCTACTTTGGGCAGCTGTTGATCATATTAGAAATTCCAAATATAAGTACTGTTTATAGTAGTCGGATCGCATAAATAGCCATTGTTAGAAAGCTTCTGTTTTTTGAACCTCCTCTATTTCAAGGACGGTCCTGAGGGATGTTGGGCGCGTTCATACTGGACGTGCTTGTTCCTTTTGCCCCAGACGTGCTCGCATAAAGCAAGAGGTGATAATAAAACACACCTCAAGGTTAGGTCACTTCTTTCCCTTTTGTTCAAAGTTCCTTTTCTTCTTTTACTTTATGGTGTGCTAGACTTAGACTGTCGCATGCATATGTGCTGTTTGGGCTTGACTTGAGCTAATTCTCTTTCACCGTGCCACCTCTCAAATATAGAAAGTAGATGCAGTGGAAGTTAGATTTTTCAGAGCGGTGGATTGGCTGGCAACATAGGGTTTATTTTACAACCACGATTCAGAGGAATATTCAAATGTGGCAGTTCTGCTGGGGAAGAACATTTCTCCATGTTAGCTCAGAACCTGTGGGAGGCGACATTCAAGGGAGCTGTCAAATCAAGACAGTTTTCCAGAAACAGAACTGTGATGCAGCAGAGCAAGGATGCGTCAGCACATATAGGCAACCCACAGACACTCGGACCGAACTCGTCAGTAAGCTGAGTCCGGGAAAGACGACATCAGCTCCTGTTGGAAGAGGGCTGCTGTCACCCTCTTCCTTTCAGAGGCTCTAAGTCGAGCGTGGCTTGAGTCAGCGACCGCACAGGTAAAAGGGAACAACAGTTTTAGATTATTTGCGGTGTCTTTTCCTCCCAGAACGAATTTTATTCGCAGCTTCCTCAGAAGGCATCTTAGCCCACACAGATATTCTGATATGTTAGTGTTTAGAGAAAAAGATAGTCCAAGGTACAAAAGAAAATGTTTTTTACAATTTTAACATTTTAATATTTATAATTTTAATATTTTAATATTCAAGTTTGTGAGAACTTAGACTTGATAAAACTGTACTTAAATAAATTATTAAGTTGTCTCCAACTGCAATTTTGCATCTATAGTAGGTAACCATTATGGTTTGGAGAAAAAATATCCTTCCCAAATGTTAATTTTATTGAATAAATTGGCAAAACTCATGAATTTTGAGAATAGATTATGTCTAAAGTCTGGGACTCAGCGTTCATCTAAAAAAATTACTCCAGCTTTTAGTTCAGACAAGAGCTCCTCTCAGGCAAGCTGATGCTGGAGCAACACTCACATTCATGGTTTTGTTGACTTCACTGAGAAAATTAGCCAAAAATGAACGAAAGTTCTGAGTTGCTAATCCACTCACACCTGCTGTTAGATGGGATCATATTTCAGTACACGCACACGCACACACGCACACGCAGAGGAATAGACGTGTTCTACTTAAAAATCTTTTGGGGAACAGAAACAGTTTTAATCTCCTTAGAAATCTTTTCCCACATTTATAGGGTGTACCAGTGTCTGCTACCTGAGCTGCTGCACGAGAGCTGAGATGTGGTTGCATTGCAGTCTTAGCTAAAAATAAACGTATCATTCTTATTTACACCAGAGATTAGGCTGAACCCAGATTAACGTAATACAATTTATGCAAGTGTTATTTCTCCTGAGAAAATAAGATGATTCCTAGAGATCTGCATGTTACTTATGTGTGCAATCAGAATTTCGATATGTAAGTCCTTTTCAAAATTCTGTTCCCTTATTTAACAGCCTCATTGTTAGGAGTCATCCTCATAGGAAATTTAAATCCTTCATCCCTGTTACCCCTTTTTCTTCTCCTGGGTGGATTTAGGGAAAACTGATTGTTATCCTAAGTAGTAGGCAGTTTCATTTCTTCTGTGCTCCGTGGTGCATTACATAGAACCCAGTTCTCATACGATAAATTTTCTGTTCTTTTACTCATTTTGGTTCCACGGTGCATGGAACCTATACCCTAGCCTTAACCTAGCCGTGGCCAAATGGGGACACGAGCTGCAATCTTGAGGATAATTTTTCCCAGTGGGACCACGGTTGCTGTACCATTTTAATCAGATTTGGTAAAGGTTTGGGAAGGCATTCAAAAGCTATATGGCAAATTTAATTGATTTTTTTTACAAAGATTTCTCCCTGCACCTTCATCCTAACATCAACAACAACAACAAAGAAAAACTTGTTTTTTGGTTATTAAAAGCTTCCCAATAGTAAATAGTTTCAATGTAACTTTCAAGCATAATTTATTAAAGTAGGCTTCATCTTTCCAAAATGATCAGGTGATCTCATAGTTTAAAATATCAAAGGGAATTCAGGCATGGTTAGTAAATTAGTAAGTAGTTCTGAGATTACAAGGGAAATTCCTTTGCTCCTTGAAAAAAAAAATGAGAAAAGTCTATGGTGAAATTAACCCCTATATTTAAAAAGTAAAATAAAAGATGAGTTTTAATGAAAAGAGTCCAGAACGCATAAGGGACATTGTAGTGTGGGTACTGGTCATGAGACCTTAGGCATTTTATTTAATTTCTATAACTTTTTAGATCCAAAATGAAACAAAGTGTGTATATAGCATGCAGTACCTGGCACAAAGGAAGCACTGTGTTTGTACTTATGCCTCTTGTTTATTCATCATCATAAACATTATTACTTTAAAAATGCAGTGATGCTAAGATGACCACTCGCGGGCCCAGGACTCCTTGAGTGGGTCCACAGGGGATTTCCACCAAAAACACCTCAGCTCCTTCTCTCTGCAGCTCATTCTTTCTGACAAGGGCATCGTTGTTGGTTGTTGAACATCTTCGTGTCTGCCTGGGTGTACACATCTCTGCATTACCATTTGTGTTTCCTAAACTTTAGAGGTAGAAAGAACCAGGGATCAGCTGATTCAATCTCCACAGGTGCAAACACAAAAGGCAGGTCTGCATGCAATGACTGTGCTTATTCATTACAGAAACGCAAGTTTAGAAGCATAGTTGTGAATTTAATCATAATGCATGTTAATTCAGAGGAATTTGTAAAATAACAGAAAACCAAGAATAAAATGTACATTGCTTATAAATCTATTATTGCAAAAAGTTAACAATTGATGTTTCCATGTATCTGCATACAATCTTTTGTTTACAGTATACATATACATTAAGAAAATCAGCATTATGCTGTAAATATTTTTGCTCCCTGTATTTCCCATTATATATAAAATACATTTTTCTACATTGCTAAGTTCATGTCTAAAATGTAGTCATTAATAGCTACAACAAATTCTTTTGTTTTATAATTCATGTAACCTGTCTCAGCATTGCTTTGCCTTGTAGGTTGCTTTTCATATTAATTGTCAGTAAAACAATGCTGACCACCCTTGTTTTTAAATTTTCACGCATACCTGATTCCATAAAAATGAGTACGTAGCCATTGAATGTCAATGTGTTTTTTACGTACTTTGAAAAATTGCTTTCTATAAAGACTGTACTAACTTACTTCCCCACCAGCATTGTGTAATATCTCATTTCCCCAAATCCTATCAGGCTATTATAATTTTTTGCACTTTGTGAATTTGGTGAGCAGAACAGGATATTTCACGGTTTCTCTAATAGTCTTTTGGTTACCAGAAAGTTTTAACATTGTTATGTATTCATAGGCCATGTATGGTTTCCATAATTTCTTGTTAAATAGCTGCATTAAATAACTCTTTCTCAGCCTCGGCTCACGTCCCTTCAAACCCTTTTACACCATGTGCAGTGTGCAGAGATCTTGCTGGATAAATGTACGGGTCTCGCTAGTACCATTCACACTTGTTTGTTTCCCTCTCCTCCAATTTAATGTTTTGAATTTCAGTCTTAATCTCTCAGGAGCTGACCTTCACCGTCAGGCTTCACCTTTTCTCCACCCTCTGAGCTTAATGAGCATAACATGTTCAGCACGAAACCCAGAATATCCACTCACGCCTTTGCGGTTCTTTCATTTGGAAACCTGAGGCTATGCCATTTTAGTAACGCGAAATTTACTTGTGCACACACAGGCAGAATTCTTGTATTAGGAACCAGTCTGGGAAGCTGCTGACCTGACTCGGAATGGTCCTACAAGTTATGATACCATTTTTGAATCCCTTAGATGGCTCCACTGCATCCTTCAAACCAGCAGTGCATTATCTGGGTCTTTCTTCAATGCCAATCCCTTTCTCATCAGCATCTGTTGCTTTACATTTTCTTGATGTTGTTCGCTACAGTGTGCATTTGCTTTCTTGGTTGTTATTATTCACACTCAGTAAGAAACATTAGCATCTTAACTAACAATTAATTTGGAAAACAAATATATTTAAAAATATTTAGAGGTTCAGTGAACTTTTTGAGCACATTGTATATAGTTTGCCATAGATGGTCTCTATATAAGGGTGACAAACCAAGCAGCTGTTTTTCAAAGAGCTTAACCAAAATTATGTTTGCAGACTGGGAAAAAAATCCAACAAACAAAAACAGAGATTTGCTTTTTACTGTGTGAAATGTCACCAGCTTTAATTCTCAAATAATAATAATAATAATAATACCATAGCCCAGTACTGTTCAATAGAGCTTTCTGCTCTGATGAAATCACCTAAATCTGAACTGTCCATTATGGTCTCACTATGTGTGGCTACCATATTCTTGAAATGTGGCTAGGGAAACAGGGGAGTCGAATTTTTAATTTGATTTAATTAAGCAATGTTAATTTAAAGAGATAGATGTAACTAATACTTATTTTGGACAGGGTATCA
>VMDR010018240.1:0-19345 GCA_007922815.1 Macrotus californicus | reverse complement strand
GTACATGATGCTTTCTCATTTTCTTAAGGTTGTATTTTGAAAAGTAAAATTTTTTAATTTTAATAAAGTCTGGTTTTCAATTTTTTTCTTTTTTGGTCAGTGCATCTGGTGCCTATCCTACATTTTAAAACATATATAAATTTTTTTTAACAACTTAAGAAAAATCTATACCTATTTCCTTTCCCCCTTTCTCCTAAAATGATGCTACTTCTAGTTCAAAATTACTAAGATGATTTGCACTTCTGTGGTAAAAAGGTTGAGAATTGAGAATGGCTGAAAATCTCATATGTAAAATGTCTCATCTCAGCAAGGTTTCCAACTTCAAAGTCCCAGAAGAAAATGAATAGACACCTTTAAAGACTGGGAAAAGAAGCTGAGCTCTTTGAGAACATGCCCCCTCGACTACCATCAAATGGTACATGGCTCATTATAAAATATTTTGGTGCTATACATAAATAAGTTTTAGTTTGATTTTTAATATCTAGCAAACCAAAGAAGACTACATTGGAGGACTTAGCGGGGTTAGTCAAAGAATCTAAGGTAATGCTAAAGAGCTAGTCCCAGAAGGGACAGACAGTAAAGCAGCCATGAGGATCAAGGGAACAGGATCAAATACATGAATAGACTTCCACAGGAAAGAAGGATTTCCAGCTATTTCTGTCTTTGTATTACTCCTCTCAAGTTCAACTTTCAAGAGGAAAGTACCTAAGTGGCCTAATTTAGTCACATGGCCAGGGAAAGTACAGGGACCTTGGCTGAGAGTTCCTCCTTCAAAACTGATTCAATAGAGGAAAACCGGAGTACCGCTGCTGGGGAAGGGGGGATGATGCTGGGAAGGGAAACACAGTGCATGCCCACTACACCCTTAGAAAGGCAGCACATGTATCTTTCAACTGTGTTTATGTCCCCTGATTAAGCAGGATGAAATTACCTTTATTCACTTATTTTTAAGTCTTCTCTCGAATAACTGGGCTTGGTTGAGTTAAATTATGTTACTGCCAAGAAGGCCAAATTAGTGAAAGCACAATGCCCCTGGTTAGAACCGATCCCAGGTTAATTTTGTTGTTCTTTTTATTGTTTTAAATCTTGATGTTGACTGTATATTACTAATTAGAATTTTTCTTTCTAAATTGAGATGCAGAAACTCTGGAAATCTACTATTAAGTAGGGAAAATGGGTAACAGTAAGTAAAATATAACTTGACCAAGTTCAGAAATGAGTCAGCAGTGATATAAAAAGAGGTTTTGTGCATTAGATTCCCTTTTTTTAAAAATTGCTTAAAAGTTATGCTTCTTAATTTTGCTTGTAGAAACTATATGTTTTCACATATGAGATCCTATGTTTAATTTTATTTTTTCATTCCTTTGTTCCACAAATATTGGGTTGGCCAAAAAGTCTGTTACACTTTTTCTGTAAAATAAAATAAACATTTTTTTTTCATTTTCACCAATAACTTTATTGATTTAGATATTCTGAGTATGTCGGCTGTCTCTCACTATTGGATTCTAGTGGGTAGAGGCCAGGGGTGCTGCTAACCATCTTCCAGTGCATAAGACAGCCCCACAGCAAAGAATCATTTGGCCAAAATATCAATAGTACTAAGAACCTTCATAAACTTTGGACATGTTCAATCAGTCACAGCACCTTCTCCACACACTGCACAATTTTTTTTTGGCGTTTCAGTTGTATTTTTACCTTTCTTGAAATGATAAAGCCAAAATATTGCTTTTTCTTCCATCTTCAGTATTAAAATGGCTACACAAAAATTCACCAATTTTGATAAGGTTTTTTTAAATGCACGCTGATATGGCAGCTGTTATAGTGCAATCTAACACAATTGTTTTGAATGAAGTTAAAGACAACTAAGCACTACTAGAACCATTGTACGGAAAAAACCCAACAGACTGTATGATTTCATTCATATGTGAGGTCATGTTTCACTCATATTGAGCCAACCCAGTATTTATTAAGGGTTTGCCATGCGTGTAGCCGTGGGCCCTCTGGAAATCTCAGACAATGAGATAGTGAGGGAACCTGATGTATGAATATAGACAATGAACTGTTATACAAATGAAGGATGGACTATGATTGTTTTGTTCACTAATTTTTATCTCTAGTACCTAGCACAGTATCAAAGGAACGCAGAAGGAACTAAAAAATATATTTTTGAGATGAATACATGAATGGAGGGAGAGTCAATGTTCCTGTGAAAAGACTGGTGGGTTGGGAGCGTAGAGGATAGTGGGAAGGGGCAGGTGCAGGGAATTTGTCTTAGAGTTGTTTATTTCTGCTTCAACAAAATTCTTAAAAGAATAAAGCCTAGAGTTGCCAAAGCCCAAACTGGAGAACTGGCTACCCCTCTGGGGTTCCACCAGGCATCTGCCTTTAGACGCACGTGTATGTTGGTCATTCGGTCTCCAACAAAGGGTTGTAGGAGTTGAAGCACTGCTGGATCCTGTTATCAGGATTTTTGTGACCGGAACACTGGTTGCCCATATGACCCCTAAAAAAAATTTAAAAGTTTCTGCACTGGAGGTAGAAATATGAGGCTACATAATTTGGAAATCATATTTTCCTACATTAAGCAGTATGATGTGGGCTCTCGTAGGATATATTCTTGCTCAATACTGCATGTTTAGAAATAAGTCACTTCTGAAGCGGGGAGGGAAAGAAGTGTGTGGAAGTCGCACATCTGCAACAGAGACCCACTCTGTCCACACTGAGGAGAGCCCACTGGTATCTAAGCATAGATCAAAAGAATGCTCCCTGTCCCAGTAGAGCAGATTTTTTAGGAACCACAAACACACTAACATTCCTGATGTAACTTTTAAAAACAAAACAAAAATAAAATCTAAGTCTTTCCTGGGCTTTCCCTTTTTTGGGTGTGTGAGCTGTCTGTTTACATATCTCCGTGTTTGTGTTCCTCTTTGCCTCAAAACACGTGGCCTCTCTCTAATTCTTGTCATTGCCGGATCTAACCTGTTCTACTGTTTTCCATCCCAGGAAGTATCATGGCTCATGAGAACAGCAGAGCCTTTCACACCAAAAACACCTAACCTCAAATACCAGTTGTGTTATTTAATATCTGGCTGCTTTCAACAAAGTACTCATCTCTGAGCCAATTTCTGCACTGTTCAGTGATATTTCCATTTCTCTTTCTAGGTACATGTTAGGGTTCCATTTCTGGTTCCCTTGATATTAGGACAAGTAATGCTGTTGTTTTGGCAATGGATTGAGTTTCGAAGCAGACATGTGTCATCCTTGAGGAGAAGCCTGTAAGAGACTCACCTTGTTGCCTTTTCCCTGAAACATGACAGAGACCTTGTCACTCTGGTTCCTGAGAAAGAGCAACATGGAACAGAATCCTTACCAACCCAAGGAACATGTAATATGACCAAGAATTAAACAATAGAAGTTTGAAGTCATTAAGATTTGGGGGTTGTTACTCAACATGAGTTAGCCCATTCTGGCTGATGCTTCCTAATACCTCAAAGAGCTGGTGTGTGAGGATTATTAACTCACAGCAGAAGATTAAAAAGCAGTGGCTCTTTTGACTGCTACCCCAGTTCTCACAGTTGTGCATACGCCCTGCTCTCCTCAGACATCCACGTCCACCCACACACGGTCACTCTTGTCCGTTTCACGCCACTCACCTTTTTCTTTATGTCCCCACTCCCCCACTTTTCCTCCTTTTCTTTGTCCTCTGTGGCATACCAGCTTCATTCTGGTATAACTCTCTAAATCTGTTTCTTATCTTTTTCTTCCAACTGGAAACAGAATTTGAGTTGAAAGGACCCTTAGCTCTCTAAAAATCTGTGGAAACAGATCTTCAACCTCACTCCCCAGCCTTCAAGTATCTCTGAAGACACTTTGACATCTGGACCTTATCAGAAGTTACTACTTCCCCCTGAGAGAGAGCTACTCTAGGTCACTAGGTTCCCTTTTTGCTGTTATTGTCCATTTCCTAAGGACACCAAATCACTCCTGGCCTCAAAGGAACCTATAGTCATTTAGCTGCTCTGGCCTTACCCTCCTGCACACATTTTGGACACTTCCCTTCCCTTACATTCCACAGTTGCCCCTAGCAGTGCTTCTTATCCTTATGCTTACCCTTTATTAGTTTGTTTCTTTGCTTCTGTATCCCTTCCTTTCTCCTTCCCCATCCCTGCCCCCCAACCATCTCCATTCTTCCCTCAACATTTTACTGAAATACCAGATAATTGCAGTCCCTGGGAAGCCTCACCAGATGATTTCACTTTTCTTGTTTCTGGGCTAGAGGCCAGTTGTAAAGGAAAACAATGAACCCCCGACTACATGCTATATATGTTGACTAGAATTGAAATAACTAATTTTTCTGGAGGGGTTGGCATCAGTGTTCGCCTATACTTCTCAGAAACTGCTCCTCCCATGGTTTCTGGTGCTCTTCCTGGGCATATTTTACCTCTCTTTTCAGTGATGTACCTTTCTCTGTCCATTCCTCATTTAGCTGGCAATTCCTAGAGTGCTTGGGATTCTTCTCTTTTTAGTCTATGTGCTTTCTCTAGAGGAGTATCATCTACCCAGGGGCTTCTATGGCCATTTAAATGTAGATGACTCCCAAATGACTTTCACCAGCACTTTCTCCTTAGAAATAGACAATGTCCTATTAGTCAAATGGAACTGCATGTCCTATGAACACCTTAAACTTAACATGACCTCAAGCAAACACCTTTTCTCCTCTGACCCTAAACCTGTACTGTCCCTTCTATTCTTGATCTGGATTAATGGCATCACCATTTACCTGTCTCCTAACTTAGAAACCTTGGTGTTATTCTCACCTCCTTTAACTCAAGCCCCCACACACAGTCAGCTGCCAAATCTTGCTGCTTCTAATTTTAAAACATCATTTGATTCTGTCTCTTCCAAACTGTATGCTACTGGCTTAAAATAGGCCTTCGGCATATCTTATTTGGGCTGTTATTACAATAGCACTGTCTGTAATCTGTTTCCCTGATAACATTTCCCCCCACCCATGTTCTCTAGCCTGCCACTGTGGTTTCAGAAAGCAAACCTAATCAGGTCTTTTCTCTGTGTAAAAGCTTTTGCTGGCTCTCTATGCCTGGGGATTAAATTCAAACTATGCAGTTTGGCTACAAAGTTCTTACCCTCCTGGCGCCAATCTACCTCTCCACTTTGTTTCCCTTCCTACCTACCTGCTCTCCACGCACATTCTAGGCTCCTGTTGCCTCATATCGTCACTACTTCCAGCACATCACTGCATATTTTCAGAAGTCCATACAGTTTTTTTTCAAGCTATTCCTTGTCCTTCTCTCTCACTTGCAAAATTCCAACACCTGCTAAAAGAAGTTTAAGTAGCACATACTCAGTGAAGCCTTCCCTGATTTTTCCAGGCTACTAATGTTCTTTTCCTTTTGCTCCCAGGGCATTTATTTTTTAATTAAATCTATTGTGGTGACATTAGTTAATAACATTACATAAGTTTTAATTGTACAACTTTATAATACGTCATCTATTACATTGTGTGCTTACCACACAAAGTCTAGTCTCCTCTGTCACCATATGTTCAAACCCTACTGCACTTATATGTGCTATAGACTATACAGTGTGGCTGTTAACTTTTCTGTTGACATGTTTGTATTTCTACTAGACTGTAAGATATGTAAGATTCTAATTATCAGAGAACTGAAGAGCAAGTGTTTAGTAAATATTGATTTATGAATGAAATATTATTTTCCTCCCAAGATGGTTTTGGTATCAGTGTCTTCTATTCTGCTCTTCCTGTTACATCCCTAATAAGTAATCAACTCAAATTTATATTTTAATAGCCTCTAGGTTGACAATCTAAAGCAGGAATGTTCAATAATACAGCCACTAACCACATATGGCTATTAAGCACTCCAAATGCAGCTAGTTGAAGTTAAAATTAGCTGTAAATGTCAAATACACACTGGATTTTGAAGACAATATGAAAACAATGTAAAATATTTCACAATAATTCTCTACATTACTCACATGTTGAAATGATATTTTGGATACATTGGATTAAATACAACATACTATTAATCTCACCTGCTTTTTAATTTTTATATGTGGCTACTAGAAAAATTTAAAGTATATATGTGGTATGCCTGTATATTTATTAGACATTGCTGTGATCCTTCAATCCATCATGTAGATAATTTCTTGGTGGTAAGCCTGTCTTCTGTTTTGTTTTTTTTTCTGAGTTCTTGCAGTGCTAAGCAGAATTTTCTGGGGTAAAACACTCAGAAATGGTGTTTGTTAACTGGTTACTGCTGGACTAACTTTCCCAAAAGATCCTCTTTTTTTTTCATGCTATTATTCTAGTTGAAGAATCCACAGGTTTTCTATTGTTAACTGCATCAAAGCCAGATTGCTTTGTCTGGTTCCCCAAGTCTTCTTTAATCCTGTTGCACTTGACTTATTCAGCCTTACCTTTCACTTGTGCTAAGTAGTACCCCTGTCCTTTAGCCGGGTTTACAAGCTACTTGAAATCTTTGAGCTTTGTGTGTGCTGCTATTGCTCAATAGTTCCCTCCCTAGGCCCCCATCTATATCAAGCTGGCCTTCAGGATGTGGTTTAAAAGTTCTACCTCCCACATGATACTGTTTTCTGTTTATTGGAACTTACTCTGATATCCATCCACCTAGTTATTACTTGTCAGAATGATGCAGTTTAAGCTCAGCATCTTCACTGGCATTACAATTCAATTTAATTCCACAAACATGTTTGAGATTCTGTTTCAAAAATAGGGCTAGGTGGGCTGCAGGGTCATCTTTATGTAGGTTCTAGGCTAGAAATTGGCCCTATAAAAAGTGTGAGACACAGACTCTTGCTCATTGCCTTTATTAGCATCTGCCCCACCACTGGCAAGGGCCATGCTTATTCTAATTGCACAAACCCTATATTAGAAATTGCTAGTAAGACACAACATGCCAAAACATTCAAATTGCTTCACTCAGCGTTCAAATCCCATGACTCTGGAGTGGGGCACTCTGGGGTTTGATCAAAAGTGTCTTCTTTCCCTAGTTTTCTTTTTCATGAATTAAAGTTCACTGTTCATACACTTTCTTGTTAAAGTGATACTGCTCAGTATTTAGCAACTTGAGCACACCTTCTCCATAAGGAAAGCCTTATTGCTAGACGTTTTACACTCTGCAGTCAGACTACTTTGGATCTGAATCACAATTCCTCCAATGAGCAGATTTGTACTGTGGGCAAATCACTAAACTCCATGCTTCATTTTCCTATCTGCTTAATGAGGATAGTATTACAGGGTTGTGATTCGTGGCACAGAATAATTAATAAAGTTTAGAACTCAATGCATGTCACTGGAAGAAGCTGTTTTACTTTATTCCACGCATGTGTCTAGCTTCTAGGGTGGTGCCTGTTTAACAAATGCAGGTGAATAAACGTCGAATGAATAAACAAATCCACCCAGTCACTTTTATTTCTGCATTTCTAATGCTGTGCCAGAAAGGGCAAAGTCAACAAAGCAAGTGAAAGTCGCCTCTCAGTAAAAGACCTTCCCTTGTCGGGTTTCATCCGAGGCCCTCAACGACAGTCCCACCTGAAAAGCAGGGAAGCCCACAGCGGGCAGCGCAAGATACTTCCCTGGAATCACCTTGGGCTAAGGGCTTTGCGCAAAAACAGCAGGGTGGCTGGCTTCCCGGGAAGCTCAGCGCATGCGCAGCGCGCCCGGCGTCTGGGTTCCTTCCTGCGGCGCCACCCGGAAGCCACGGCCCCAGCCCTTCCCCCTCTCCCCTGTCTCGCCGGCTTCGCGGTGCGTGCGGGGCCGGCCCGGCGAGGAGGCGGGACACGTCGGCGCTGCCACCACCTCCGCCGCCGCTCCTCCTGTTCCAGCTGCTGCCGCCGTAGATTCCTGAGGCTGAGTCTGCCCACGGTCCCGGCGGCTCCAGGTGCGTTTGTCCAGCCCGGCTCCTGCCCGCACCCGCCGCCACCGTAGCTGTCCCGGGCTCCCCGCCCTGCTGCCGAGATGGCGACGCGTTCCTGCCGGGAGAAGGCTCAGAAGCTGAACGAGCAGCACCAGCTCATCCTGTCCAAGCTGCTGCGGGAGGAGGACAACAAGTACTGCGCCGACTGCGAGGCCAAAGGTAGCGCGGTCGTCGCCGCCCCTGGTCCGGGCCTCCTGCAGCCGGTGACCTTCCCGTCGCCGCGCCGCCCCGGAGCTCGAGCGGACGCCGCGGCTGTGCCCGGTCGGCCCCAGCCCTGACGGGAAGGCGGGCGCGGGGCTCAAATGGACCCTCACCTCCCCTCCAGGCGGCGGTGAGGTTAGGCCCACGGGCGCTGTCCCTGGCCCCAGCCTGTTTCTGTCCGCGGCCCCCAGGTTGAGCCGGTGCCCGCGTTGTGAAGCTCGGACCTTGTATGGGGTCGGGGCCGCGGCTGGGGCCGGAGCGAGTCTGGGAGCGCGAAATCGAGCGCCGGCCTGGGCAGTGCTTGGAGTTAAAGGGATGCCCTTCTCCCGCCGTAGCTCACAGGTGCCCCCGTGGGTGGGGCCACCTGTAAGTCTCGGTCCGCGCCTCAGCCCTCCGCGGTAACTTCATCCTTCTCCACCGGGCTCTGATGCTCGGTATCCCAGGTGGAGCTCTACCTGCCTGCTCACCCAAACAGCTTTATATAGGGCTTCTGCTTCTGCTTCTTGAGAGAGAGTATGGTGGTCCTTTTTGGTGGGTTGTAGTTTTACTGAAGAAAACAATTAGGGAGGAGTCTTTATTAGTAGTATTTTTTAGTCTGGTTATTAGCCAGAATGAACAGGAATTTCATTACACGAGTCTCTTGGACAGTGCGCTTATGTTCCTGAAGATTTTAATAATTACATTGTCTCTGATCACCTAGTTTGGGAGATTATATGGACACAGATTTGTGTACCCCATGAACGTTGAAGGTACATTTTAACGATCCAGAGATCAGAAAAACCTAATTTTAGTTTGTTCAGTTGGAGGGCTTTCGGCCTCAGCCTTTGGAAGAGATACTTTATTTTTAGCCTATATGTTTTGGGTTTGGAGATCTGATTTATATTTAATGTCTTATAACTAAGCTCATGGGAACAGTGTTTCAGATATTTCAATGTGGTTAGGAAGAAATCTTGCTTATTTGTAAATTGGTTTACTTGTTCATTCTGTGAGGAAACAGGTAGTTCTCCAAAACAGGAGCTAGTCAGTCTTTGGGAATGCCATTTAAGATTTCTGTTATTATTTGATCTAGACCTTTCCTGAAGCTTTACCGGTCTTCCACAATACTGTATAGATGAGTTACGTTTCAGTAGGCTGATGTTTGATTAGACAAAGCCACACAGCATCAGCAAATTACTTCACAGCCATAGCAAGTACTGGATTACTGTAACTAGACCATTTTATGAGCGCTTTTCAGTATAGTAACTTGATTGAGCCAACCTAATATTTATGTGACCTTTCAGGTGATGAGTTGAAAATGCATGATTATTGTAGTAATATTTGTTTACCTGGTAGTGTGCGTGTGGGTTTTTGGGGGAATACTTTTCTGTATTGAGACTCATTTGCTCACTCATCACTGCACTGATAAAACACTGAAATACGAGCCTTAAAAAGGCTGGAAAAAGAAAGAAGCTGAGGTTGTATGGTATGCATTTTGAGTAATGAATAACGTGGTTAAGTAGAGATGTTAGTAAATATGAAATCATTAAAAATAATGTTTCAGTAGTTTATGTGTAGAAATAATTGAAAAATAATTTTTGTTCAAATTTTTCCCCCAAAAGTACTTTGTACAAGTGCTTTCTAAAATAATTTATAGGTATTTTTTAAGAAAGATTTTATTTAGAGAGTAGGGAAGGGAGGGAGAAGAAGAGAGAGAGAAGGGAAGGGAGGGAGAAAAAGGGGGAGAGAAACATCAATGTGTGGTAGCCTCTCATGCTCCCCATCCAGGGACCTGGCCTGCAACCCAGGCTTGTGCCCTGACTGGGAGTTGAACTGGCGACCATTTGGTTTGCAGCCTGGCACTCAATCCACTTGAGCCACACCAGCCAGGATGATTTATAGTTTTTTTTAAGGCCATCATTTACCACATGTTAACATTTCCATTCACTTTTTTGAGGTAGAGGAGGAGAATCATGTACTTCTCAAATTATCGGGTTGGCTATAAAGTCTGATACGTTTTTTTCATGAAATAGAAGACACATTTCTCATTTTCACCAATAACTTTATTGATCTGGATATTTTGAGTATGTTGGCTACCTCTCTGTTATTGGCTTCCAGTGGGCAGAGGCCAGGCGTGCTGCTGACCATCTTCCAGTGCATGACACAGCCCCACAGCAAAGAATCATTTGGCCAAAATGTCAGTAGTACAAAGAAACTTCACAAACCACTTTGACGTGTTCAGTCAGTCACAGCACCTTCTCCATACACTGCACAAATCCTTTTTTTGTATTTCAGTTGCATTTTTACCTTTCTTGAAATAATAAAGCACAATATGCTGAAAATGTTGTTATGTCGTCTTCCATCTTCAATCTTAAAATGGCTGCACAGAAATTCACCAATTTTGATGTTTTTTTAAATGCATGCTGATATGACAGCTGTCACAATACAGTCTAACAAAATTGTTTCGAATGAAGTTAAAGAAAACTAAGCACTATTAGACCCATCATGCTGAAAAATGTAATGGACTTTTTGGCCAACCCAATAGGACAAAAGTTTTATTTCCTTTGACCTGACGGATAGGGAGCATTAGTTTTGCTTACTATTTGCATTTGACACTGAGGTCAGTAAATATATATTGAATAAATGTGGTTTTTATTTTATTTTTGTTTGATCTTTTGTTTGTGGGTTTTTGAGAAGTAGAAGAAGTGGGAGAGAATGTTATCGCGAGTTCAAGGGTGCAATGTGAAGAGCACCAACTCCATAGCCATTATTTAGAAAGATCATTATTTTTCTGTTGTTGTTGCTGCTAAGTCTAGAATAATTTTAAAATGATCTTCTAAAGTATTTCACTGTTTTATCTTAATTTTTCCAGGGTGGGGAAATCACAGTTAAGGATACTTATTAGTTTAACTAGACTTGATTTCATGGTTGTAATAATCAAAGAATTTGACATGATTGGACAACTAATGTACTGTATTTTGTAAAGTTTTTGAGTCATTGGTTGAACCCATTTATGAGCTCTTTTGGTAGCATTCTTGGCTTGTTACATGATTTTAGATTTATTACAGTATTCGCCAGACAACATAGTAAATGTAGGTAGTGAAATTTAGATTAAACGTACTTTTAAAAGACAGGTTTAGGGTCTTATTCTACAGCTCAGTTATTGTAAAGAGATTTCATACTGTTTATGTATATTGGTGTTTTCTTCACTGTCTAGTAAACTCTGTACCAAGCTTTGCATGTATTTTGGAGCTATTTCCTAGTTCAATCAGCTTTCTTTCAAGGAATGCTTCTCCAATTGCTGTTTGAGAACATGTGCCCAAAACTGAAAGTGTAGGGCTAGAGATTACTGTATTCTGTTGACTTAAAATAGTTGGCAGAGGTATGTAAATTGGATTTTGACATTTTCTTACTGACTCACCAGTGCGTGTTTCCTGAACTGACAGTATTTAAGAAGGAATGAAGGAGACTAGGGTGACATAGGTGCCAGTTTCCTGTTATTGATACTCTTACCAAATTTGTTGAGCAACTGGAGAATGAGAACAGGCAGACGGAGAGCTCACTTTCTCTCCCTGGCCTCATTCATGATTCTGTTGGTTACTAGTTGGTGGCACTTTATGGAGCAGTGAGGATTTAGAACCCCTTGCCAACTTACTGTTTGGTTTGTAGTATTTAAACTTTCATCCACAGTAATACTAGGTTTGATTCTGGACATGGTATAAGTTGGCATGAAAATGTGTCTCTTGCCCAATGTTTTGGGGTAGTCAGAATAGAGGTTTTTGAATCCTAGAGATAATTTTTGTTTTATGGATCTTGTGTTGTGATGTTAAGCTCCTTGCCCAGATCAAACACTCTTCATTCCACATATCTTGACCGGAGGGGATGCTGCTGAGCACTGTATTGGCTTGTGGGGCTAGAAAAATGTAAGACCTAAAGGAGTTTGTTTAGTGGGGGTGGCATTTTTGCAAATGCATTATTCTAAAACAGTGTACTAAGTGTTACTTATAATAGTGGTTGTAAGAAGTACCTTCCTTTCCGCTTATTTTGGGCTGCTGTCTCCTTTGCATTCTGACTTGTCCATAGGTTGTCTTCACAGTTCTTAGAATGCTGCCTCAAGGCCTTTGTACATGTTATTCCTTGTGCATAGGAAACTCTGTCATAATTTTTGTGTGATTAGTTTTGCTTATCTTCCAGTTTCTGTTTAAATGTCCCTTTAGGGGAAGTGATTCTCCATGGTCCCCCTAGATTAGGCTTCCACTTATACATGTAAACACGCCCTGAATCTCTTATTACATTTATCATAATTGTAACCACACATTTTTGGATATTTATTGGGTAATTTGTATCCTGTTGTGTTAACGTCTGTAAGGGAGGGGACCTTGTCTACCTTGTTTTGGCTTATATCCCCAGCCCCTCCACACAGTGTGTGACATGAGGTAGATAAATGTAACACAGTAAATGTGTTGTGAATGAATGAATGTGATTGAGCACAGAACCAAGGGTAGGCAGCAGGATATATGGAAGAGAGCATACATATGGACAGGTGGAGTGACTTCTCTGGGGAAGATTCACAGGAGTCTTGTTTGAGCTGGGATTCACCAGGTGGAGAAGGAACTGAAGGACGCAGCCCATAAGGTACAAGTGTACAGAAGAACGTAAGAGGTTTCGTGTTACCCTTTCTTCTGTAAGTTTTCTTTAAGCACGGTCAGATTTGGGGGTGGCAGGTCAGAGGAAGACTGGTGAAAGATTGCAGGCAAGTTATCTAGTTATAACAGTAGCTCAAGGAAGAGTATAAGAGGTCTTTTTTAAAAAATATATTTTATTGATTATGCTATTACAGTTGTCCCATTTTCCCTCTTTGTTCCCCTCCGCCCTACACACCCCTTCCCACTCACATTCCCCCTCTTTAGTTCATGTCCATGGGTCATATATTTAAATTCTTTGGCTTCTACATTTCCTATAGTATTATTAACCTCCCCCTGTCTATCTTCTACCTACCATTTATGCTTCTTATTCCCTGTACCTTTTCCCCCTCTCTCCCCACCCACTCCCCTGATGAGAACCCTCCATGTGGTCTCCATTTCTGTGATTCTGCTCCTGTTCTAGTTGTTTGCTTAGTTTGTTTTTGTTTTTGTTTTAGGTTCAGTTGTTAATAACTGTGAGTTTGTTGTCATTTTACTGTTCCTATTTTTGATCTTCTTTTTCTTAGATAAGTCCCTTTAACATTTCATATAATAAGGGCTTGGTGATGATGAACTGCTTTAACTTGACCTTATCTGAGAAGCACTTTATCTGCCCTCCAATTCTAAACGACAGCTTTGCTGGATAGAGTAATCTTGGATGTAGGTCCTTGTCTTTCATACTTGGAATACTTTTTTCCAGCCCCTTCTTGCCTGCAAGGTTTCTTTTGAGAAATCAGCTGACAGTCTGATGGGCACTCTTTTGTAGGTTACTGTCTCCTTTTCTCTTGCTGCTTTTAAGATTCTCTCATCTTGGGTAATGTAATTATGATGTGCCTTGGTGTGTTCCTACTTGGGTCCAACTTCTTTGGGACTCTGAGCTTCCTGGGCTCCCTGGAAGTCTATTTCCTTTGCCAAATTGGGGAAGTTCTCCTTCATTATTTGTTCAAATAAGTTTTCAATTTCTTTCTGTTCTTCCTCTGGCACCCCTGTGATTCAGATATTGGAATGTTTAAAGACCTCCTGGAGGAGGTTCCTAAGCCTCTCCTCGTTTTTCTGAATTCTTGTTTCTTCATTGTGTTGTGGTTGAATGTTTCTTTCTTCTGGTCCACACCATTGATTTGAGTCCCGGTTTCCTTCCCATCCCTGTTGGTTCCCTGTACATTTTCCTTTATTTCACATAGCGTAGCCTTCATTTGTTTATCTAATTTGTGACCAAATTCCACCAAGTCTGTGAGCATCCTGATTACCAGTGTTTTGAACTGTGCATCTGATAGGTTGACTGTCTCTTCGTCACTTAGTTGTATTTTTTGCGGAGCTTTGATCTGTTCTTTCATTTGGGCCATTTTTGTTGTCTTGGCGCACCTGTTTCGTATAAGGGGCGGAGCCTTAGGTGTTCACCAGGGTGGGGCAATACGTCACTGCGTAGTGATGCTATTTGTGGTGGAGGGGTCCGAGAGGGAACAATGGCACTTGCTCCGCTCTCTGCCAGTTTTTAGTGACTTTCTGTGCTACCCACAGTCAAACTGGGCCCTTCTGGTGCTGATTCCTGGATGAGTGGGCTTGTGTACGCTCTAGGACCCTGTGGGTCTCTCCAACGAGCTCTCCTGTGAGTCCGGGAGTTTCTCCCGCTGCCGCCGCCTCAAACCCCACAGGTGTTTTCAATCAGAGGTTTGAGGCTTTATTTCCCCGCCCTAGAACTCTGGGTTGAGGAGTCTGTCTCGCTCCCCAGTTGTTCCTCCCAGTTTATCCACACGTGGGTGTGGGACGGCCCAATCCGCCAGCAGCCACCTCGCTCGGTCTGCTGGCCACGCCTTGTCCACCCTGATCTGCCAACTGCGGCCCTGTGGTGAGTCCCCTCCTGAGAGTCCTCTCTGCCCTGGCTGCCTGTCTCCGCCCCTCCTACTGGTCTGAATGAAAGTTTCTTCTTTAACTGCTTGGTTGTCGGACTTCCATACAGTTCGATTTTCTGTCATTTCTGGTTGTTTTTTGTTTTAATATTGTTGTCCTTCTTTTGGTTGTGCGAGGAGGCACAGTGTGTCTACCTATGCTGCCATCTTGGCCACGAGTATAAGAGGTCTTGAACTCAATGTCAGTGTGCTGTAAATCAGGGTATAGGGCATGAAGCAGAACCACTGTAGTTGTTTTGAGGAATAGTATACTTCATCATTGGAAGGTCTGGAGGAGCAGTAGTTGGGGAGCCTCCCCTGGACTGCTTTCTAGGCCACACAATATTGCCATTGCTACCAGTACTTCCACTGCTGTGGTTGCTTCTCACCCGTGAAACTCGTAAGCTGATGAAAGAACCGGGACTATGGTTATTGCAGCTGTTCAATTTCTATTAGACATTTTTGTTGGTTGCCTTTGCTGTAGGAAGATGGTCTTTGCAACATTTGTGTCTTCCACGTGCAAAAAATTTGCAGACTTGTGTTCAACACCTTGCCTTCCAGGGACTCTTTTAGCTTTCTGACCTCTTCAAATACAGTAGTAGAAATGTTAAATGGAGGTTGAAAGACACAATACCAGAGTCTACTACAGGCAGTGAGGATGAAGATCATTTTTTAAGTGTTTGGTATTTAAGAGTTCTTATATGAACCTGTGTTAAAGTAGTTCATACTAAAAAGTTCACCTTGAGGAACTGGTGTTTATGATGATGTTGATGCTTGTAGAACAAATTCATGTAAACCTAAATCTGTGATTATAATTTATCTAAAGACACTTAACAATCTAAAAGTTCCCTCACAGTGCTAAACTTCAGTCTGATGGGTCTGTTTTTCTGGTAAGATGATGCAGAGAGCCCTGGTGTCCGAGCTGGGATGGAACCACAGAGCTCTCTCTGATTCGTTAGTTTAAAACTTACGCTGCATGTTGTCTTCCTCCTTTTTTTCTCTTTCAGTTCTTTGTCTTTCTTTAAAGATTAAAATATTCTTTTATTGACTTATCTTAATGATTCATTGATTTCATTAATTAAGGAAATGTATATCTCCTTAATTCTTGCTGTCAAAGATATATATAACACTTACTGACTGTGAGAATCTGAACCCATGCTGTCTTTAAGGCAAAGTCACATATTTGACATTCTAATCATACACTTTATAAACTCAAGTGTTTTCCTATTGCTGCTGCGGCTACTGCTGCTGCTGCTACTACTACAGCTACAACTGCTAGTTTTTTCAGTGGATGAAATCAACTCATTTTTCCTTCCATTTCTCAATAGAAGATCAGGGAAACTTGGAAGCCATATTGTTTAAGTTGTAATTATCAGAAATGTTGACTGACTGCCTTACATTCTTACCACCAAAGAGTTGGTTTAACAGACATTTAATTTTTTTTTGGAAAATCAGTATTTTCTACAAAGGTTAGATATCATTGTCAGATATTGTTGTGTGTGCTAAAAAAAAGTTTTGGGGAATGGTCCACAAACTGGTTAGGGATCTCAATAGACATGAAACAATGATCATTGAAATTCTAATCTGTGTGTAGACTGTAGATTCGTTAAGTTTAGTGATGATAGAACTTCGTGTGACTTGGTGAAGGTAGAACTTTAAGGTTGGAAGTAAAAAAACACCCAACTAATAATATTACATATATACATATAAGTTATATAGTGCTTTCTTCTTGCCAGGCACTGTTGTAAACACTTTATGTGTATTAATTAGTTTAATCCTCAAAATAACCTATTTTACAAACAAGTAAACTGAGGCACATAGAACTTAAGTAACTTTCCCAAAGTTATACAGCTAGAAAATGATAGAGCCAGAAATTTTTCTCATTAAAATAATTTTTTTTTTAATGGCTACTATATTCAGGCACTTTTCTAGGAGCTGGGAATGAAGTAGGGAACAGGTAGGTAGGGGCTATGCTCTTAAGGATCTGCTAGTCTGTTGGATCTACTAATCTATTGAAAGCAGCCCTGACTTGCAAGGCTGGCCCTTGGCTGGCATCAGAGAACTTGAATTTGGGGAGGGTCTCGCCACCCGAAGTACTAAAAGTCAATTACCTAAACTGCTTGTACAAAGTGTGGTTTATGCTGAACACCTGCTTTACTCTGGGAGTCTGGAATTTGCATATATGCTAGGCTAGGGTGCCTGTGGACCAGTCTCTCCCCCAGCCCCCCACCTGCCTCTGCAATAAAAAACCATGGCACCGAGTTTCTAATGAGCCTAATTAGAAACATCTCACACTTGTCAAAACTCACTGTTGGGAGAATTAAGTGAGTACTCTGCAACTCTGCTTGAAGGGGTACACCTGGATGTTTGTGTCTGTTTTCTCCTGGATCTCACTTCATGTACCTTTTCACTTTGCTGATTATGCTTGGTATCCTTCTGCTGGAATAAATTATAGCTGTGAGTACAACTGTATATTGAGTTTCATGAGTACTCTTTGCAAATTACTGAACTTGAGGGTGTCCTTGGGACCCTCTCAACATAATTGATAATGTATATTTTTCTCCGGTATGTTGTATAGGACATGTTGGAGTCACAGTATATCTCAGCTAGCTCTAGAACCTAACCTACTAGCATGGGTACAGACCAGAGGGGCAGGTATGATAATTAGAGAATAAATGACTTTATTGGAATGATATGGAGGTGGGAATCTGGACTGTAGAGTCAGCATTTGAACCCAGGAAATCTTTCTCCAGTGTCGGTGCTGTTAACCCTGTTTAGTGGCATGAGAGATAAAACATGCTTTTGCAGCTGAAATTTTGTGATATAGAAGAGGTTATTGTTGGGAAGAGACTATCACCTTCAAGCTGACTTAATATATTTCTCAGAGGTTATTGCCATGGCTTTGTTTTAATTTATCTCTTTGCATTCAATAGTAGAGCCAGCATGACTTCAGAATACTAATATAAACAAAATAGAATATTTCTTCTGATCACTAAACTTTATTCTACAAATTGAATCTGTTGACAAATCCTGTAGTGGTTTTGTTTTTTTGTCTTCCTTGTAACCTCTTTGTTTTCTGCTTCTGCAGTTACGTCTTTAGGCCAGGTACTGCTAATCTGCCCTAGCTTTTTAAACCATGGAAACAGTATCATAGAGTTGAAAGAGTACTGGCCTGGTTAAGGCAGTAAAACTAGGTTTGGGTTTAAGCTTTGCCTGTGACTTGCTTGGTGGTGACCAGTTGTCCCTGTCCTCATTGAGCCTTACTGCAGAGTTATTTCAACTGCAATGTGATCTGTATTCTTTTCTAAATCCCATGCCTCGTGTCACTTCTGTGTCAGTATTTATTATTGTTAACTTTTAAAGTATTCTGTTATTGAGGGTTACTATTTTGTGTCTTATTGAACTTTGGATGATGATAAAATCTTTATACTTTTAAAAGTTTTTCATTGATGACTTAGGTCTTGCTGAGAAAATTTAGTTGGTATTATCTTTAATTCTCTTAAACTGGATCATATAATTCAGGAATATCCTTCACAGGTTGAGGAGTTCTTGTGTTTGAAACGGTTTTTTTTTTTATGCTTTCTTGGAGAAGAATAAAATAAAAGAAAGCAGCACCTCTTTTAGTTAGCTACTAAAGCCAGGACCCCATTTTATTAATCAATTTAAAGAAAAGACCTATAGGCCTATTAAATTTTATGTCACCATGTACATCTATCAATATCAGTATTTTCTACTTATGGTGTTTGGTAGAGTTATGTTAACTCTGAATGACATTTAGCTGTAGTACCATATGGAGGTGATTTTAAAAAATATTTCACATAAACAAAGTTTAGAAAAGATGCTGTTGGAAATATGTGCTTATTTCCTGCCCACATATATCTTGAGTGGCAAATGGGAGGATTTTGAGGGTCCAAAAAGGAGCGAATTATATGTTTTTTAGTAATTCTCCAATCTGTGCCCTCTTGTGTCCCCCTCACCCGCCAGCCCGCCTCCGCAACAATTTTTGGTCTCCATTTCACAAGTGACTGATGATAGACCTTAAGATGTCTGTCATTATCTTTTGTAAAGAGTACATTTCAAGGAACAGTGATCACATCAAACCCAAACTTAAACAGAAAATAAAAGGATTTGAAAATTCTGTTGAAAATCATATGTAAGATAGCTGTGTCTTCCAATATAAGAAAATTCATAAAAATTAAGGGTTAGTCTAGATGTTGATGCATTTCCACTTTTGAAAGTTGCTTTTGGTGTGGAATGATGATGGTGTTTGGTGCCAAAACCAGCAAAAGCACAGTATTACATTGAAGTGAGATGATCATCAAAAGCACAGTATTACATTGAAGTGAGATGATCATCAAAAGCACAGTATTACATTGAAGTGAAATGATCATCAAAAGTACAGTATTACATTGAAGTGAGATGATCATCAAAAGTACAGTATTACATTGAAGTGAAATGATCATCAAAAGCACAGTATACATTGAAGTGAGATGATCATCAAAAGTACAGTATTACATTGAAGTGAAATGATCATCAAAAGCACAGTATTACATTGAAGTGAGATGATCAAAAGTACAGTATTACATTGAAGTGAGATGATCATCAAAAGTACAGTATTACATTGAAG
>VMDR010018239.1:0-19353 GCA_007922815.1 Macrotus californicus | reverse complement strand
TGGCAAAATCAAAACAGTGATTGAATGGAAACTAGATCCTAGGAGACTGTGGACAGAACAGCTAAACCTAGTCTGTGGGGAAAAAAAAGATATATTTAAAGGAAAAGATTAATTCGTTAATGTGGATCTGGGTCTTGGAACAGAGTCAAACTTGTAAATTTGTACAGATTAAATAAAAAAGTGTCACAATATAATACTTTCTTGTTCAAATATATGTTAAGTGGAATGTGCTTTTTCAATGAAAGGCAATGGAAGAAAGGGGAACAAAGGACAGAAGAAGTTGGAAGTGATGGTGATGCTAATGACTTAGAGACACAGACACAGTAACTGCAGACTATCAGCTGCAGTGATCACTTCTGAGGGGAGTCTATTATTTGTTAATGCATTCAATAATGCTTGACTTACAAAGTTCCTGTATTTATTTAACTAAAAGATAAAGAAATCACCAGAACTTTTTTGTGGCTTGACATCTTAAACAACCTTCACACTTTAAAAAATGCAATTACTGAAGCCCTGCTGAACGGCTGCAGAGCACAGAGGCTCTCCTACATTTGCTTACATCTAATTATTCCTGCTTGAGGTAGGTGAGGAACTTACTCTTACAAGATCACTCTTTGTCCAATAGCCAAAAGATAAAAGGAGTTAAAACCAGTGATTTCGAATCTCATTACTATCTAATACTATTTGTATTTGCTCTTTAAGCTCTTATAAACCTGGAATTTGTGCAACAACCACCATAATTATGTTTTTAACTGCTTAATACAAATATTTCTTCCTAAAAAATTACTGTAAGTCATCATCGATGTCAACTACAAATTCATTTCCTCTCTTTCAAATTAAACATTTTATGGTCACTTAAGAACACTGTTATTTAGAAATTGTGATACTGCTCCAATCTCCCAAAGGATAATAACTACATCTGATCTGAAGCATCTTTAACACAGGAAATAAAAATGTGGGGTAAACAAGTACAGCACAGGAAGCCAAAAAGACCCCCAAATTTAACTAGTTTAGACACCAACTTGTCTGAACTTGTCAAGTAAAGAAAAATACATCTCTTAGTTCCAGTCTCACTGAAAACCAGACCTAACGGTCTTGCCTATATTCCCTCTGTGGCCGGGGAAACTCCCGTGGTTCTCAGAGGCGAAGACGAGAAAGAGGTGTATTGGATTCATATCGCAGCAGTTATGCAGCACCTGAGTTTCTTTCTTGCCAAACAGGAAAATGAAACAGCAAATGATATCGATGAGAAAAGCCTACCAACTAATTTTAATTGTTCACCTATATTACAGTTTCTCAAAAGTGGCTCATAATTACCCATGTACCTGTCTAGCAGTAATAATAATGTGTAACTCGTTAAACTGTTCAAAAAACTTCCACAAGTCTCATTTTAGTAGTAGATGTTTAGTAGAACAAACACTAAAATATTTTTAATGGAGGCTGTGAAATAAAGGTTCCGGGTCTAAATGAATTCTCTGGGTTACAAGGGCCAAGAAGTGACAAAATCAGGCACTGGAATGACATGTTTTGGTTTTGAGTCCAGTACCCTTCCTTTTTATAAAATTTTTTAATTATGCTATTACAGTTGCCCCAATTCTTCTCTTTGCCACCCTCTACCCAGTACCCCCCACTCTCTCTGACAATTCTGCCTCCGTTGCTCATGCCCATGGGCCCTGCATATGAGTTCTTTGGCAATTCCACTTCCTATACTTGCTCTTAACATCCCCCTGCTTATTCTGTAACCCCTGATTTGTACTGCTTCACCTTTTCCCCATTCTCCCAGGTCTCCCTCCCCAATGGTTTTCATATCCATGATTCGGTCTCTGTTCTTTTTATTTGCTTAGTTTGTTTTTTTATTTCAATTGTTAATAGATAAGTATTTATTGCCAATTTATTTTTCATAGTTTTGATCTTATTTTTCTTAAATAAGTGACTTTTAACATTTCATATAATAATGATTTGGTGATGATGATGAATTCCTTGAAATTTGCCTTGTCTGGGAAGCCCCTTATCTGCCCTTCAATTCCAAATGATAGCTTTGCTGAGTAGAGCAATCTAGGCAGTAGGTCCTTGCTTTTCATCACTTTGAATACTTCTTGCCAGTCCCTTTCAGCCCATAAAGTTTCTTTTGAGAAATCAGCTGACAGTCTTATGGGAACTCCCCTGAAGGTAAATGCTTTTCTCTTGCTGCTTTTAAGATTTTCTCTTTATCTTTAACCTTTCGCATTTTAATTATGACGAGTCTTGGTGTGGGCCTCTTTGTATCCATGTTGTTTGGGATTCTCTGTGCTTCCTGCACTTGCATGTCTATATCCTTCACCAAATCGGGGAAGTATTTTTTCAAAGAGACTTCCAATTTCTTGCTTTTCTCCTTCTCCTTCTGGCAGCCCTATGATGTGAATGCTGGACATCTTGAAGTTGTCCCAGAGGCTCTTTACTCTATCTTCATTTCTTCTGGATTCTTTTTACTTCTTGCTGTACTGATTGGATGTCTTTTACTTCCTTATGTGCCAAATCATTCATTCAATTCTCGACTTCATCCATCTACGGGTGACTCCCTGTAAATTGCTTTTTATTTCAATTAGTGTCTCCTTCATTTCTGACTGGATCATTTTTATGCTGGTGAAGTACCCACTGAGTTCCTTGAGCATCCTTGTGACCAATATTCTGACCTCTGCATCTGATAGATTGCTTATTTCCAGTTTGTTTAGTTCTTTTTCTGGAGCTTTGATCTGTTCTTTCACTTGGGACATGACTCTTTGTCTCCTCATTTGGCAGCCTCCCTGTGTTGGTTTCTTTGTGCTGGGCAGAGCTGGTCTGACTTGTGTCTTGGAAGTGTGGCCCAATGTAGCAGATGTCCCGTAGGGTCCAGTGGCACCGCCTCCCCTATCCTCCATGCTGGGTCCTTGAGGTGCCCTTTGTGTGGGCTGAGTACACCTGCCTTTGTAGTTGAGTCTTGATTGCTGTCAGCAGGTCAATGGGAGGGATTTGCCCAGACTAGACAGCTGGTAGGACTGGATGTGACCATTAGCCAGCAACCACTTCTCTCCATGGCTTCCAGAGGTTGTTGAGTGGTGTTGCTCTGATATGGTCTGTAACTTTCCACTGAGTGTGCATGCTCTGTGGGTTCCTGGGTGTCGCAGGCCAAGGTCAGCTACCATGTGTCTTCAGTCTGGGGCCCCTTAGAGTAAGCTATAAAGTGATCTACAGATGGCTGCTGCTAGTGCAGGAACTGGGGCCACTCAGCGAGAGGTACTGGGGGCTGGGTTCAGCTGTTGCTTGTTTGAGCAGATTCAGGAAGGTCTGAAGCCTGCACCTAGCCCAGCCCTTCATATGGAGAAGCTACTGTTACAAGCTTGGGTGGGCCTGTAAGTTGGATGCAGTGGAGCCTTAGGTAATTGTCAAGACAGGGCTAACCATGTGAGCCAGGTTGAAGGTGACTCAGATATGGTGCCACTGCACTGTGGCTCTGTGTGGTACAGGGCTAAGAAAAGGAACAATGGCCACAATCTGTAGCTCTGTCCAGGAGGAGGCTGTCCCCCAGCTCTTACCCTGACGCCAGACACTTCAGTTCCTCCCTGTGTGCTATTCATGCCCTTCAAGGCGCTGCCCTGGAGCTGGAGCCCAGAGGGAGTGAGTCTGAGTGAGTCCATGTGCAGGGCCCTCCAAGAGGAGATGCCTGAGAATCCTGCAGTTTCTTCCACTGAGCCAACCCCCACTGGTTTTTACAGCTAGAAGTTAGGGGCACTTATCTTCCTGGCACTGGAACCCTGGGCTGGGTAGTCTGGTGTGGGGCTGGGATCCCTCCACTTTATATCTGCCACATGTAGGTTTGGGATCAGCCCATACATCCTCTCTACATTCCCACCCCTCCACCCCTTGGTTCTCAGTGATACTTGTTTTGTAGTTTAGCTGTAGTTTGCTGTGGTTGTACAAGGAGGTGAGCCGCGTTAACCTACTTTGAGTCCAGTACTCCTTGTTAAAGATCAAATTAAAGCATAATAAAATAAAAAGGTGCTCCTTAAACTAAGGTGCAAAAACAGCAATGTGCCACAGGCTACAAAAGCCCAGATTAACATGGTGTATCTTCTTTGAACAACAATTCTGGTACAAGAATTAGAGAAACAAATATCCAAAACAATGGAATATAACGAGGATAAGCATTTTGATGTTAGGCATTGTGATACTGAGATTTATAGTAAGAAATATTTGGTCTTTGTTCATTTCTGGCAAAGAGCTCCTAAAACCCTTGGAATTTCCTAAGTGATGAGAGCTATAAATGTGTCTTTTGTTATTATAATGAGGTGACTTTTGGACCCAGCTTAAGGATGGAGGCTGGTTGCCAGGAGAACCAACTTTGTAATATTCATCTGTATCTTTAATCATATCCTTATATAATAAACTGGTAAACGTTAAGAAAATGTTTCCCTGAATTCTGTGACACTCTAATTAATTAAACCCAAAGGAGGAGGGTGTCATAGGAACCTTGAATTTATAGCCAGTAAATCAGAAGTACAGGTAACAACCTGCACGTGACACCGACATCTGAAGTTCAAGGGGGTTGGGAGTGTCCTTTAACCCCGTTGGTCAGAAACACAGGTGTTAACCTGAGCTTTCAATTGCCTTCTGAAGGGTGGTTTTATGGGACTGAGCCTTTTAACTGAATCTAATGCTACCTTCAGACAGACAGTGTCAGATTTGAGTTGAATTTTAGGTCATCCAGCTGGTGTCCTGGAGAATTGCTTGGTATTGGGGAAAACCTCCACACATATGGTGACCAGACATGAAGTGCTTTGTATGAGGAGTAAAGAAGACACAGGAAAGAAACAGAGTAGGAAAGAATTGGGTTTTTCCCGACTCAGGAAGACTGAACTGAGTTTTTCCGAAAGAGAAAGTATAAAGGAAGGAAGAATAAAGATAGTGGCAGAAATTAATGAAATAGAAAACAAAATATAATACAGAAAATCAACAAAATCTTAAGATTAAAATCAATAAACCTGTACACAACTAATAAAGGCAAGGGAAAAAACAATCACCAACTGGTACGAAAAAGATGACATCACTACCAATACTACAGATAATAAAAAGACAGTAAGAAAACATTAGGAACTACTTTATATCTATGATATTCAAAATTTAGAATAAATGTGTGAATTCAGAAAAAAATACAACCTGATTAATGAAAATTGGAATAGCCTTAATCTAGCAAAGCAATTGAATTTCTAATTAAAAACTCTCCTAAAAAGAAATCTCCATGTTCAGATGGCATAAGCAATAAGTACTTCAGAACACTAAAGACAAAATTAATGCCATCTTAAATAAAGTCTTTCAGACAACAGAAAAAATACTCCAAGCCTTGTTGAGGCCATTACCTAATAGTGACAGGTATGGTAACCTTACTATCCATACCTGTCATTATTGGGAAAAAAAATTATAGGTCCATTCTTGTTGTGAACATACAAGGTATGTGCAGAAAAGTCTAGCCATTGTTAATATAATCGGAACAGTTTGCATGACATTGATGCAATCTGGCAGCCAAGGACAGTGTGCTGGAATGAGCATGCATGAACAATGACGACTTCACTGTACTAGTCAGTAGCGGTGGAAGATGCTGTTGAGTGAGTATGTGTACTGTGTGGCCATCTCATTCAAAGTGACTGAGCAAGTAGAGCAATGAATCTGCATCCAATTTTGTGTTAAGCTTGAACATTCCTCCATGGAAACTATTCAGGTGATTCAGAAGGCCTCAGCTATGGGGCCACTGGTGATTGGCAGCTTCATCATGATAACACAGCCACTCAGGTGTCATGTCTCATGCAGAGTTTCTGGTGAAACATCAAATCACCCAGGTGACTCAGCCCCTCTACAGCCCAGATTTGGGGCCTTGTGGCTTCTGGCTTTTCCCCAAACTAAAATCACCTTTGAAAAAGAAGAGATTTCAAATCGTGATGAGATTCAGGAAAATATGATGGGACAGTTGATGGCGACTAGCAGAACCGTGAGGTCCCAAGGTGCCTACTTTGAAGGGTACTGAGACATGATTGTCCTATGTACAAGGTATCTTGTATCTTGTATCTTCTTCAATAAATGTCTCTATTTTTCATAGTACAGAGTTCTGGCAAATTAAATCAAGCAATTCAACATGGAATATTATATGGCAATAAAATAAATCCAATACTGATCCATACTATAATATAGATAAACCTTAAAAACATTATTCCAAGTGAAAGCAGCCGGTCACAAAAGACTACATATTGTTAAATTCCCTTCATGTCAGAAGTCCAGAACAGGCAAATCTGAAGATGAAGAGATATAAAGCAGTTCCGTTGGGCACAGAACTGGGGGTGGGAGAAGAAGGCTGGGGAAAACTGGGGAATGACCACTAATGAGTGCAGGTTTCTTTCTAGGGGCACAAAAATGTTCTAGAGTTGGACTACGGTGATAACCGGGCAACCTTGTAAATGTGCTATAAAACAATGAATTGTATACACTTTGCGTGGATGAATTACATGATATGTTAATTGTAACTGCATAAAACCAACTGCGGTTGTTTTAAAAATAGTATACAGTACATAGTCATTATATGTTCAGACAAAACACATATGGAAATCTTAAAAATGAGAAGGGAAATTTGGGAAATCATATGTAAAAAATTATTTTTAACCGTCCTCAACAATCATACTGGTGGTGGTGGTATTAGCTTGCTATTCTGAGACTGTTCCATATATTGTTAAAATTTTAATATCTATTTATTGATATGCTGAATGCTAACATGAGTTTCCTGGAGCAGAACATATTACTACTACTGCTTATATACAATAAGTAGATAATTACACTCTGGCTCTTCTCTGACCCAGTCCTTACCCCAAGAGCAATGTGATGAGAATGAGATATGACCTTTCAAGTAATTGCTTCTTCTATAGGTAAGGAGTCCTAAAAAAAATAAATCTGAATGTTTACTTAGGGGAAAAAAGACAGTTGTTCCCCCTCCACTTCTGAGAGTGTCCTTGGAAAAGTAAAGGACTGTGTCTTCACACTTTGGAATATAAAATAACATATATCTTGGGAAGGAGGGGGAATAAAATCGGTGTCTCCAGATTTACAACCCTGGAGATAACTCCAAGGTCCTGGCTCTGTTTCCCCGTCTCTCACTGGTTATCCAGTCATACATGACCAGGGGTGTCCAGCCTTTTGGCATCTCTGGGCCACACTGGAAGAAGAGTTGTTCTGGGCCACACGTTAAATACACAAACACTAGTGTATTTAGTGTTTGTGTATACTAGTGTTTGTATACTTAATGAGTGGCCCAAAACAACTCTTCTTCTTCCAGTAATTAGTGATGAGCAAAAAGAAGGTTTTAACTGAGCAAAATTTACGATTTTGTGTTGGTGCGTTCATAGCCATCCTTGGCCACATGTGGCCAGTGGGCTGTGCGTTGGACACCCCTGCACCCTAATGCTTGTCTTTTAGCCTAGGTCCCAAGTTTCTGTAAAATTTGCTCAGAAAGTCTTAGCTGTGCAGAAGCATAAACATATTTTCTTTACAACCCACACATGTCATGTGGTACAAAACAAAGGAGAAATTGAACAAAACCAAAAGATTGAATTGGCAAATCAAACTCACAAATGAGACCTTATCCAATATCAGCCTTTACTGATCATTTAAAGCAGGGGTGTCCCACCTGCAGCTTGCAGGCTGCATGCAGCTCAGGATGGCTATGAATGTGACCCAATACAAAATTGTAAATTTACTTAAAGCATTATGAGATTTTTTTGTGATTACATGTCGTAATGTATTTAATATGTGGCCCAAGGTGACTCTTCTTCCAGTATGGCGCAGACATACCAAAAGGTTGGACATCAAAGGATAGAAGTAATCAAACAGCACAGCAAATCAGGGAGAGGGCCAGGACCATCAGAACACCTTTCCAAGTCCTTCCTTATCATATTTGCTACATTCTGGTTCAGGTTAGCAATATGAGGTCTACTGGAATTATTATTATTATAGTACCATTCTCCACTTCTTGTCTAACAAAAATAACTTCTTTTATTGCACATTCACATTCATAGTGACTGAGGTATGACTAGAGACTATTCAATAAATTCTGGATTGGTTTGAAAACATAACTATATGCCAGATATCACAGTACAGGTTTTAACAATCATTACTTCCAGATGTCATTATGCCACATTCTCTCCTCAAGATGACGGCATTGGTCCTTTATCAGTCTAATCCCAACATTTGTACCACGTGAAAGACAAATTCCCTTTATCTCTGTGGGAGCTGGGCCATCACAAAACAAATATAAAGGACTCACTGTCCAGTAATGTTCTACTGTAATCTAGGCTCACTAGAGTATCTCCATAAATTGGCATCCTTAGCTTGGCTTGAGACACTCCTGGTTATTCATCTTTAGAAACAACTTCCATTCATTACAACATGAGATAGCCTTTTTTGGGTAAGGATACAGGCCCTCTTCTTGCACTGTTGACTGATACGATGTTCCATTAAAATGAATACTCTTTCAACAGGCCAGTCATTTAAAGCTCTGTCACTCCTCTAGGGCCATTTCTAGCTGCAGCCAATCTACTAAAAGCTCCCTAGCATCTATATTTGGACTAGTGATTCCTTTTCATCAAGAGCTCCCAGGAACATCATTTTGGTCTGATGTAGTACTCCAAGACAAGCACCAAAAAGCCCTACAGAACAAGTAGCACAACATAGGCAACACTAATCAAGCCAGAACATGCGTTATTACTGTGGTACATTAGTGGTATTTGTGCAATTTAAGGAAATGGCTTACACACTAAAATAATGCAAGTCCCATGAGAATGTCAATTCGTATACCAAACACAGCTCTGCCTGGTGCCTGAGAGTAATTATCAGTAATGTCAATTCATCATATCTCTCCTAAATTTATTTCCTTCAAGGTGGGGTAAATAAACAGTGTGAGCCAGGCTGATGGAGTCCCAGATATGGCTTCTAACTGCATGCTCCGTGGTTCTGTGACGGAAGGGCCCAGAAAAGGCCCACAGGCCTCTTCCTGACTTTCTGTCTGGGAGAAGAGCCTTAGCCTGATGCCAGACACTTCAGTTCCTCCCCATAAGCCACTGGTGCCTTTGAAGCTGCTACTCTGCTGGTGCTGGAGCTCAGAGGGAATCTAACTGAGTAAGTTTGACATGAGCCCTTTAAGAGGAACTGCTTGGGAATCCAGCAGTTTTGTTGCAGCCAGAAGTTATGTGGACTTATCATCCTAGTACTGGAACCCTGGGTTGGTGGGCCTGATGTGGAACTGGGTCCCCTCACTCCCAAGATATTCCTCCCGAATGTTTATCCACCACACGTGGGTGTGAGATCAGCCTGTTCTGCATCTCCACCCCTCATTCCAGCCTGGATGGATGTGGTTTCTTTAATATCATAGTTGGTGGACTTCCATTCAACTCGATTTCTGACGGTTCTGAGTGATGGTTGTTCTACAGTTTAGCTGTAATTTTGATGTGGTTGTGCAAGGAGGTGAGCTGTGTTTACCTACGCCTCCTTGAGCAGAAGTCTACCAGCTTACTCTTGTTTTGCTGATGGTTTCCATTACTGTGCGAAAGGTTTTTAGTTTGATATACTCCCATTTTCTTGTTTCCCTTGCATTTGGAATCCAATTTGCAAAAACCCCAATGAGTCTGACATCCAGAAGCTTAGTGCCCATGTTTTCTTCTATGTACTTTATGGCTTCATGTCTTACATTCAACTCTTTAATCCATTTTGAGTTAATTTTTATGTATGGTGTAAAATAGAGGTCTATTTCAATTCTTTTGCATATGGCTGTCCCAGTTTTGCCACCGCTGTTTATTGAAGAGACTTCTCTTTTTCCATTGTATATTCTTGTGTTGTGTGGCATTTAGTTGTCCATATATGTGCAGAGTTATATTCTGTTCCATTTGTCTGTGTCTGTTTTTCTGTCGATGCCATACTGCTTTGATTACCATGGCTTTGCACTAGAGTTTGAAATCAGGGAGTGTGATACCTGTGGCCTTGTTTCTTTCCTTTCCTTTTTCTGCATATTGCTTTCACTATTCAGGGCCTTTTGTGGTTCCATACATACTTGATAGTTTTTTACTCTATTTTTGTGAAAAATGTCATTGGGATTTTGATAGGAATCCCTATCATTGAATCTGTAGATTATTTTGGGTAATATGGAAGTTTTAAAAATGTTAATTCTTCTATTCCACAAACATGGAATATCTATCCATTTCTTTGTGTCTTCAATTTCTTTCAACAATGCCTTATTGTTTTCAGTGCACAGGTCTTTTACCTCCTTTGTTTATTCCTAGTTATTTAAATCTTTGTTACAATTATAAATAGGTTTGTTTTCCTCGTTTCTCTTTGTGACAGCTTGTGGTTAGTTATATTAATGAAACAGAGCACCACCCTGTGTGGCCTGCTGGGCCCTGAGTTCTCAGTTCCTTGGGAAGGAAAGAAGTTTGCTGATGGCAGTATCTTGTATTTCTGCATCTGTGTAAATGATGGTGGCTTGTAAAACACTACCAGCAGTCCCTGGCTCTGAAATTTGCTGTGGAGGAGACCAACAGGGACTCTGATCTTCTGCCTAACAGTTCTCTAGGAGTCCCTATCTACATTGTCTACCAAGTGACAGAGGACCTTGGCCGACTCCCTGAGGAGGTGACTGTCATCGGAGGCTCCACCTCTCTCTTGTTATTCCAGGTGGGCGCAATTCCCAAGTTCTTCTTTTTCTAGTTCCTTTAAGGTACAATGTTAGATTGTTTGAGATTTCTCTTGTTTCTTGAGGGAGGGCTGTATGTTTATACAATTCCCTCTTAGTACCACTTTTGTTGCATCCCAAAGATTTTGGTATGTCATATTTTCATTTTCACTTGTCTCTGTATCTTTTGATTTCATCTTTATTTTTACATTGAAGCAATTCTTGTTCATGTTGTTTAATCTCCACATATTTGTGATTTTTTCCCTTTCTTGTAGTTGATTTCTAGTTTCATACAATTGTAGTTAGAAAAGATGCTTGATATAATTTCAATCTTCTTAAAGTTATAGATATACTTTTTGTGTCCCAACATATACTCTACCTTTGAGAACGTTCCATGTGCACTTAAGAAGAATGTGTAATCTGTCACTTTGCAATGGGAAGTTCTGAAAATACCTATTACGTTTATGGTGTCCAATGTGTTACTTAAGGACAATGTTTCCTTGTTGACTTTCTGTCTAGATGATCTATCCATTGTTGTAAGTGAGGTATTGAAATCTTCTATTATTGTGTTGCTGTCTATTTTTCCTTTTCACTCTATTAATAATTGCTTTATGTATTTTGCTGCTCCAAAGTTGAATGCATATATATTAATAAATGTAATGCATTCTTCATGGATTATCTCCTTTATAATTACATGTCTCTTCTTACCATTTTTGTCTTGAAGTCTGTATTGTCTGATATAAGCATGGCTACATCACTTTTATCTGGGTACCATTTGCTTGGAGTATCATCTTCCACACCTTCACTTTGACCCTGTATTTGTCGCTGGAACTAAGATAAGTCTACTGAAGGAAGCTTATAGCTGGGTCTTGTTTTTCAATCCATTGAGCTACTTTGTGCCTTAGATTTGTGAATTCAGCTCATTTACATTTAGGGAGATTACTGATATATGAGGATTCGCTCCTGCCACTTAATTTTTCGTGTTCTGATTGCTCTGTGTCTCCACTGTTTCTCTTCCCTTGTGTTTCTGTGTGCTACTTTAATATCATTTTTCCAACATTTCCTTTCACTGTATATTGTGTCTCAGCTTTGGGTTTCTGTTTTGTGGTTACCATGAGGTTTGTATATAACATATTACAGATAAAGTCATCCTTTTTCTTCTGATAGCATCTTGTCTTTGCCTATACAAGTTCGTTCCTTTCCATACTCCCCTTCTGTTTCTATGGTCACAAATTACTCATTTTTATGTCATGCAATTGTTACCCAAGTGAAGTAGCTGTAGTTATTGTTCATGCTTTTTACCTTTTAATCTTTATGTTATAATGAAATGTTCAGTGTCTATTCTGAAACACAGTTGCAATTTTCTGCTTCTCTTTGTCACCTTACTCAAAGTTTTATGTTTTTTTGTCTTTTTATTTCAGGTGGAAGAGCTCCTTACAACATTTCTTGTAATGCAGGTTTTGTGATGGTAAATTCCCTCAGCTGTTGTTTGGGAAAACTCTTCTTTCTCCTTCATATCTAAAGGATAACTTGCTGCATATAGTATTCATGTTGTTGGTTACTATCTTTCAATATTTTGAATATGCCATTCCATTCTCATTCCATTCTCTGTAATTATTGTGTAAGCAAGTATAACATTCAAGAAGCAGGTTTTTAGGAGATGGGGGAATTTGGTCTCCTGTTTTTTCTCCATCTACTGTTTTTTTTTTGTTATTTTAAAGGTTCCTATTTTTACCAGGGCTGCTAGCAATTGCTAAGTCCTCATCATGATTTTTCTGTCCTCTCTTCTTTTCTTGCCAAAGGGTGTCATATCTGTGGGTCTGGGAAAAAAATCTCATTAACTAGGCCAATTTACAATAACTAAAAATTGGATTGTCAAACCAGACTCATAAAAACCAGAGACCTTACCTAGTAAAAAACTTTACTGATAATTTCAAGGACAGAGGCAATCAAAGGGCCAGGTGAAGCAGGGAGAGAGGGGCCAGAACAATCAGGGTTGCCTTCCTGGTGTTTTCTGGACACACTGACCCTGCTCTGACCTAGGTTAACATGTAAGGTCTCTAAGCAACACATGTTCTTTACATCACGCACACACAAGACAGCTACCTGAGTGATGAGACATCTCTAGTTCACAGACACATGATCCAGGGAGCCACAGCCCAAAACTAAAGATTCCAGGTTTGTTTACCAAGATCAATCACAGCAACCAGATATACACCTGCTAAAAGCAGTCCGAAGACAAAGACTCTTCCCAGATAGTAAATGCTGCTAGTGACTTTGTTTTTGCCAAGAGATCTATAGTTGATGTTTATAAGATTATATGAGTTCTTCTTTCAAGGACCGTATCCCAGTTACTTGAAAGAATATACTGTAGATCTGCTACTTGTTTATTTTGTTCTCAATTATTATGATATTTTCTAATAAATGATATATTGTGTCCTCAAGACGGAGGTTTTTCACTGTGAAAAGAAAGAGCACAGATGGACTACAGAATCATTCTCATTCTCATACAGTCCTGAATTCAATTTCCAAATATCATGAGCTCATGAGGTATGAGATTATATGTATGTATATATATATTCCCATTAAAAGAAATCTGTGCATCCTGAATAAATGGAAACCAGAAATCTAGGTCTCAGACAACATGTACAGGATGACCTCATCTGTTCATAGCACTACATACAGTTGTGTGCCCCTTACTGACGTGGATGTACTCGGAGAAATGCGCCATCAGGTGGTTCTGCCATCGTGGGAACACTGTCGAGTGCTCACACAGACCTAAGTGGTGCAGCCCACACAGGTTGTGCAGCATGTCACTGCACAAAACAACACAGGGTTAGATCGAGCAAAAGGGAGAATGATGCCGTCAAGAGATGCGGTAAGCATGAGATGTATAGGGCTGCTGCTCAAAGCAAGCTTTGTATTGATAATTAGAAAGAGTACACTCTAAAACCACAATAAAAAGCAGAGTAAATATGTAACCTGGTAACACAGTCATTTACTATTATTATCAAGTATTACGTGCTGTTCATAGTTGTATGTGCTTTATTTTTATATGACTGGAGACGAACGCAGTGAGTGTGTTTGCACCAGTCCCACAAGCACGTGGTGACGCGTTGCGCTGCAATGTTGTGATTGCTATGACGTCACTGGGCAATAGGAATTTTTCAGCTCCATTATAATGTTACAGGACCACCACTGCATATGTGGTCCGTCACTGACCAAAATGTGTTACATAGTGCACCACCACAACAGCACCAAACTAGACAATACTTACCTGTCATCGATGACGAAATAGACAATTAAATTGTGGTATATTCCTACAGTGGACCTCCATGCCATAATGAGAGGTCAACAAATTATTGCTCTATTCAATAATGAGGACGAACCTCATAAACATGATGTTGAGCCAAAGAGGCCAGATACAACTGAGAATATACTGTATGATTCAATCATATTAAATTAAAAAACAGGAAAAACTAATCTCCAGCTTTTTTTTTAATCCTCACCTGAGGACATGCTTATTGATTTTAGAGAGAGGGGAGGAAGGGAGAGAGAGAGGGAGAGAAACACTGGTGCAAGAAACTTTGGTTGGTTGGTTGCTTCTCATACGTGCCCTGACCAGGGAATGAACCCACAACCTTGGCAGGTACCCTGACCAGGAATTGAAACCACGACCTTTCATTCTATGGGACGATGCTCCTACCAACTGAGCTACACTGGCCAGGGCTAATCTACAGTTTGAAGTGTCAGGAAATGTCAGGATATGGTAAATGTACCATAGTTTTTTGATCCACTCATTGACTGATGGGCACTTAGGTTGCTTCCAGCACTTGGCTATTGTAAATTGTGCTGCTATGAACATTGGGGTGCATAGGTTCTTTTGGATTGGTATTTCAGGGTTCTTAGGGTATAATCCCAGCAGTGGAATTGCTGGGTCAAAAGGCAACTCCATTTTTAGAAAAACCAGAAACCTTTTAAATACTAAGCTGCTTCTGTGAAAAGTTCAAGAGTTCCAGAGCCTGCAGACACCAAAGCTATCTAACACAGCTATTAGAAATACTCTTTTATACATCCGTGTAGAAAACCCTGTTCTAAGGCCATTCCATAAGCTAAAGGGCCACAAACCTTTGCTGAACCCTCTCTCTCCACGGAAGGGTCCTGCTGTCCTATTTTTTGCTTAAAACATTTTCTGAAAACTTTAAAAGGAGTGAAAAAAGATTAGAAACCTATATTGCTCTATTTATATTTTTCTGCATCTTTAGAAGAAATGTGCCACTCAATAAATCTTTCTTTAATACTGTTCTCAAGAACAGCTTTCATCTTTGCATACCTATAGGTCATCAAAGGAAAGTATGTGCTAAAATGTTAAAAACCAAATCTATACTTTTGTCATTGAGAGAGTGAGAGAAATTAGCTCAGTTTATACTTCACCAAAAAGTTTAATACAGTTAATCAGCATCTCTGACCCTACACAGAGGCGCTAACACACAGTAGCAGACACACAGTATCACTTTCATATCATAGCAACAGGGGCGGTAGGGTCACATTCTATGGATCTGCCTCTCACATGATGCAGGTTCTCTCTGGGTTCTAATCCCTTCCACTCTCCAGCAGTAAAAGGAGTTGAGGGTGTACTGTTCAGTGAGATGTCACATGAAATTCATTACAGAACTAGGCAATCTTAGAAAACCCGGAAGACAGAGCACAATCTATATAGATTCACAAAGAAAGTTACATGACAGATGTATCTACAGCGAGCACTTCAATCAGAGTTGCTCAGCAAACCCTTCTCAAAAACAGGAACACAATGCCACTTCAACCCTTCCCTTTTATCAGCTACCGTTTCTGTAAATAAGGCTTGCTGCTCAAGACAACACTGTGACTTCCGCAAGAAGAGAGCAGCTGGGTGTTTACCAAGGAGAAATATTATGAGATCTTTCTCTTAATGCCGTGTAACATGTGAATTTGTTTGTAAAATATTCCACAGCTTGAGACCTCGTTACTTCAGAGATCACAAAAGTCAACGCTCTCAAATGAGGTACATGATTGAGGCTTTGAGAGCCCTGAGGCTTCAGGGCATTTCCTGTAATAGGTTCATGAAATAAATGTATTGGGCTCAAACCCTGTGGTTGCTTGAAAATGAATATAATTATAAAAATTCAAAGCTACAAATTAATGCGTTTGTATGTAATATCCATATTTGAATCAGATTGCCACCTGCCTACAACGTTGTGTCTATGCTAACTGATCAAATGACATTCTTTCAAATGCGACTTTCTCACCATCCCCAACAAAAACCCACTACTCTGCTTATTTCTGATCCACAAACAAAGCCAATCATTCTATTTTAACATTTTCAATATACGTCAAAAAAAATACAAGGCAAATATCAAGTATGGTGCCAAACACAGCTTTTAAAAAGACTAGAAATTCAACCTGCATTTCCGATTTCCTATGAGCCTGAATTCCAAATCCCACAAACAGAAAGGACCAAAATATAATACCAGTTTCAGAGGCAATTAATATTAACACTTAAAGTGTTGAGTGTTGAGTACTACTAAGTACTCCAGTAAATGATCAAAGCACGTTTTAAAATTTCCCCTCACTCAATTGCCTCAGCTTGTGATCCCACATTTTTATATGCGAACTCCTTCCTCCAGGTTCACTGTAAGTGCTCATCAGTGAACTCAGTGCGTGTGTGGGAACAGACAGCTCCCCGAGAAGTCGGGCTACATACCCAGGGCTGCCACTTTGATAATGATTGCCTGAATGTTAGATGATATCATCTCTCGGAGCAAGTCTTCTTGGTTTCTCTGCCAAAGGTAAGCCAAAGGCTGAAGATTAAGCCTTTTACACCTAGAAAATAAAAATAAAAAAATCAGATGATATCTTAATGTTCTATAGTTGTATCCATAGCAACATTGATTTTAATCATAATGTTCCTCTCAAGGATTTTAGCATTTAAAATGCTTTAAAAGCATGCTTTGTATTATGAAGTTTACATATACAACATAAATATATTTAATTTCCATAGGCGATGCATAAACAGATAAAAATAAAATCTCCAGATTAGAAGGCAGATTTGAAGTATTAATTTTAGTAAGACTCTCTATAAGTTTAGAAATCCATGCAAAAAAGCTCCCAAATGCCAATGGATAATTATTCTTGTTTTTAGAACTTCCCTGGGTATCCCAATTGTGAAGCATATGCAAAATAGGCAAATAAAATATGCCTAATAACATAATCATATGTTGATTACATTTACAATACCTATGGCTGAACTACTCTTATCTACTAACTGAAATTTTTAAAAATGATTTACCTCTGTGAAGAGAAAATAAGAACAAAAAGAACAGTATCTGAGGTACGCGGGGCACCCACGCTGCTGCAGGCATTGTGCTACGTATTGCACCTTATGGTGTAGTAGAAAGACCATGGGTTTGGGAGTCAGGACAGACCTGGGTTTGAAACCTCCTTCTGCCCTCCCTAGCTGCGTGACCTCGGCAAGTCGGATACATTCAGTGATACGGTGGTAACTACGCATGGTGCCAGATGGATTCTAGACTTACCAGGGTATCACACTGTAAGTTCTATAAGAGTCTAACTATTATGCTGCATGCCTGAAATTAATATAATGTTAAAAGTGAACTGTAATTGAAAATTAGAAAATTAAAATAAAAGAACATTCAGGATTCATAGGAAAAAAAACCAACTAAGCTCTAGGTCTTTAGTTTCCTAGTTCATAAACAGGGACAAATATATTTGCTTTCAAAGTTCCTGAGATGGTTAAGAGATTAGAAAGCGCAGGCATCCCTCACTCCTCTTTTCTTCACATCCCTCATTCAGTCCATGACAACGCAGGCTGTGATCACTTCTGACCAACACCACCACTAACACCTGGTAGTACTGAGGCACCATTATCTCTCCTGTCAATGTCCTCCCAACTTCGCTCCCTGTTTCTGTCCTTGCCCTTTTAAAATCAGTTTTCCATACGGAACCTTTTTAAAACATGAAATGGATCATGGGAGTCCTCTGCTCAAAACCCTCTTCATCACTCCCAGTAAAAGTTCTTACAGTAGACCTGAATGGATCTCGGCCTGGTTAGTGCTCACACTGCATCTCCTACTACCCTCCCCTCAGTCCACCTGCCGCCCCTACCCTCCTCGCTGTTGCCTAATACTAGCCACACTCCCTACCTCCTTCACTTGCTTCACACCGTTGCTTAAATGGCACTTTCTCAAGGAGGACTATAATTGATTAAAAGTAATAGAAAGAATGTGGTATGATGCCTGGAGGAAACAGGTATTCGATAAATGGTAGTCAGAGCCAAGTGACTTGCCCAGGTCACACGGCACATGGCTGGATGAGATTTCAAACAAGAATTATATAGCCCTAAAACCTATCACCTCTAATGCTGGTAAGGTTCCCTGGCTGACTACTCCAGCCCACACTGACCTCTCCTTGCCTCAGAAAACCCCAAACTTAGTAAATGTACCACACACTTGGTCATTTACTTATCCGTGGCCTTAAAAATAATCCTATTTTTTCGCGTACATGTACACTGACTTTCAAAGAAACAAAAACCTTTCTTACCACAGAGACTGCTTTATGTAATTATCCTTTGTTCAGTGCCCAGAGCAAGGGCACATGTTGAGGAAGTTCACACAAAACTGGTAAAACTGAAACTCCTGATGTAGCACAAGCATCACAGTTCTGCTGTCTCCTCACCTATGTTTAAGGTCTACTAATCAAACTAGGCTCTGCAGTTTTTAGCTGAGAATTTTTTAATGAAAAAAAATGTTATTCCTTTATGTGTTTCCTGCAAAATGCTAGACTGTTGCTTTGATATCCACAATCTGTTGACTATTCGTAGACTTAAGTCACACTTCTTGAGCTACTTAAATTTTTCAACAGCTCAAAGTATCATGCCTTCAATACCCTTCCTCTGTAAATCACTGTTGCATTTGAGCTTGTGACATTTAATAAGTGCATTATATTTTGAAAATAGAACGATGCAACACAAACTACAAATTGCAGACAGGCTAATTCAAAACTGAATTTGTACACCATTGGACTCCCAATGATGCTGCTTTAAGATTTGCGAGGATAAGACTATTGCAGATATGTTTTCTGATATAAAATCTGGGCATTTTAGCCATGTGCTGAGGTGAACCTTAGGCAGTGCTCTGAGAACAGTCTTGCCTCTCTCCATTAGTACGCTGAGGGCCTTCTCCCAGAGAGCTTCCTAGTCAATAGCATGCTTTCACTTGGCTTTTTCGGTTTCATCAGTAGAAATGTCAGCCCTATGTACAGGTTGCCTACCCGTTAACCACGTGGGTTTGAACTTATTAAAAAACAGAGATTTGTAAGCTAAATAATTCTCAGAGAAGATGACCTAAAAACTGATTAAGAATATTATTATTTCTAAGGTATGTCTTACGGGATATACAATCCAGACCCGTGTACAGTTCAGTTGTTCTTAAATGTACACAGGCAGAATGTAAGAAAACCTTCTCCCAAACACAGGTTTAACCTCCCCCATTTACATCACCACTCTCCAGAGATTCTGATTAATCCACCCCCAAATATGAGTCTCAGTACCCTTCACATAATTACCATTTGCCTTGCATTCCTGT
>VMDR010018238.1:0-19345 GCA_007922815.1 Macrotus californicus | reverse complement strand
TGTCATGATTCAAAATGTCTTTACTAAAATACCTACTGCTGAACTTTTAGGCTCTTTATCAGTTTTCATATTCAGCAAAAATATAGTGTCTTAACATTTTTTGAACAATCTCTTTTCCTTAAAACAAATATTTTTGAAGTAAGGTTGTTGAATTAATGGATGAGCACAGTTTTCAAAAACAATTTTTAAAATTTGGACCAATTTTGTGTGTCTTTCAGAACTTTCATGATACTGTTAATTTTTTAAATCTTCCAATTCCAGAAGCTTTAGAAAAGAGTCTTCTTTTAACATGCCTTTCTTTGGTTATTGGTGAGATTGTATTTTTGTTTTCATATTTTTATGTCTTTATCTTATAAATAGTTTTTTGACCATTCAGGTTGATTCTCATTTATTTGTAAGAGCTTTTCCTATATTAAGGGTATTAACCATTTCTCATATTAAAATGTAGTATTTTGCGCAGAATTTGCTTTTGATTTTACTAATTTATATTGTTTTGACGTTTAGATGTTTAGACCGATTCTTATATAGTCAAATCTGTGGGTTTTCCTTTCTAGTTTTTCGACTTTAATATAATACTTGAGAAGTAATTTTTTCATCTCCAAATTTGATATCTAGTAGATTTTTCTCTTCCAGTGATTTCACTGTTTTTATGTGTTTTCAAAAATCCCCTTGTAACTGACTTTTCGGTAGTGACTTCCAGTGCCTGTTTAGGAGGTATTCACAGAGAGGTGCCACGGGAATCTGGCCTGGGGTTGTGATGCTGTTTCAGATGTCAATTTGACTTTGTTTCTGGAAGTTCTGTTTATCTATTTATTCCTACTTCAATAAGATACTATTTAATACAAGTAAGCATATTTAATAGCTTTCTGGTGGGGCAAACTCCCATTTAATAGTCTTGCTCAAAAACCTTCCCTATGATACTTTTCTCGGATGACTTTTGTCAAGAGTAAAAGTACATGTCTTACAGATTTTAATTGAAAAGCCTTTCAACTACAAATCCCACACAGGAACATGGCGTGTTGTTCTACTTTTTGATTCTTTTATACACATATTTAATGTGTAGGTACATCATTGCCGATTTCCACTAAGAAAGCAGTGCCATTTTATGAATGCTTCAGTTTCATTGACATTGTGCCTTTTATCTGGTTCAACTACAGATGGGTTAAACTTACAAGGAGGGAACGCCCCCCAAAAATAATGAATTTATAAAAAATTGAGTATTTATTCTTACACGTTTAAATTTTAGTCACCTTCAAAATACTGTCCATCTGATGCAATACACCTATCGAGACCTTTCTTCTACTGCTCAATACAGTTTTTGAACTTGTCAATTTTTATGCCTTTTAGTGCTTCTGCCATTTTTTTTTTTCCCCACCACTTCCACATTGGCAGAACATTTCTCTTTGAGGACTTTTTCATCCGGGAAAACACAAAAAAAGTTGCTAGGAGAGAGATCGAGTAAATAAGGAGGGTGGGGCCTGGAGGTCATGCCTTTTTTTGGTCAAAACCTGCCAAAAGTGGAGTGCAGCCTCTCACAACAACGCCAGCTGGCACACCAATACAGATGGGTTCCTAGAACATTGACCTAGCAAGGGAAGTCTGTACTTCAAGGGGGCTCATCCTCCAGAACATAATTCTGGGTTTTTTGGGGTCCTTCCTCACATAGTTCAAAGGTTAAAAAAAATGGGCATATTCAACCATTGCCATTTTCCTAGATAGAACTAAATAGATTATAATAGTCTTTCTTTATCAAAAACAAGTAGCTTACTGTTTGCTTTTGCTGAGAGACGAGGATATTATATCGATAATTTGAAGTTTTAAAGTTTTTTTTTAAAGTCTTCTCTGAATAGACACATCCTTTTCATCAGGTTATTTCATTACTATACCTGATATGCATCAGACCTGTTCCCTTTCTGCTAGTAATAAATTGTAGCCATACCTAAGAACAAAGGCAAGGATGATATTCTTTAGCTGCTAATACTGGTGTTCATTCATCACATCCACCAAAAGCAGCCTTAGACCAGGGCTCAACCTGTAAGGGAGAAGCAAAAATCTAAATTTTGATGTCTTTACACTTGGTCAACTTCTGTGCATTTTTTTTATTGTTGTTCAAGTACAGTTGTCTCCATTTTTACCCCACCACAACCCCCTGCCTCCCCCACCTCCCACCCTGGAACCTACCCCCTTTGGCTTTGTCTGTGTGTCCTTTATACATGTTCCTTGATGACCCTTCCCCTATTATCCCCTCCTCCCTCCCCTCTGGTTACTGTCAGTTTGTTCTTTATTTCAGTGTCTCTGGTTGTATTTTGCTTGCTTGTTTGTTTTGTTGATTAGGTTCCACTTATTGATGAGATCATATGGTATTTGTCTTTCACCGCCTGGCTTATTTCACTTAGCATAATGCTTTCCAGTTCCATCCATGCTGTCACGAAGGATAGGAGCTCCTTTCTTTCTGCTGCGTAGTATTCCATTGTGTAAATGTACCGTCAACTTCTGTGCATTTAAATGGATTCCAGCTGGACACATTTTCAGTTTGGGGAACATTAATTCATATATCAAGTACTTCCCTCTTTTAAACACTGGCAAAATAAGTTATAAGCATCATGTCCTTTATGTGGAAATGGACAAACAATCCTTATGAATGTCCATCTACCTCTATTAAATACAACAGGATGTTACCATGTATCTTGGCAGGTGACTGAACATTGGAAATAATTCATCAGTTGTAGTGTACCCAGTTTTATAAGGGAATGAAAAGCTCTGTTGTATGATGGCTTTTCCTTACATGAGGCTGCAGAATTTTACCTGCTAAGAAATGGTTTGTTCCCCTTACACCCAAAGGGAGTGGAGAGATTAAAGTGGGTGTGCCCCTTCTCTTCTCTCCAAGATAGGGAGTTGGCCTGCGTGCTGATTAGGGAAGGCAGAACTCATTTCCCCGCAGTGCTTCTTTCTGATCTGGTGTCTGCCATACGAGGTGAGCCCCAGGGCTGTGCTCCGATCTTCAGCAGACTTGCTGGGACTGGGCTCCGTCACAGCACTTCCAGGTGTCTTCAGTGGAACCTTAGTCCTTTAAAACTGGTGGTCACACGAGTTTGGGGATGACGTCTGGTATTTTGCACTTTTGTAGGGGTTTACAATAAAAGGCTCTTAAGTTTTGTCCTAAAGAAACCTTATTACCTTTGTTTATCCCGGTGTTTTTTGGTTTCAGCCAGGGAGCACATTTTAAAAACAACAGAAATAAAACCCCTCTGTCCAAGAAAAACTTATGCTTTAGGGAGTGCAGGTCTCGGATGGGGCGTACTTTCTGCCTCCTGCCCCTCCTAAAATAAGCTGCTTTTTGTTGTTTAGTAAAGAATGTAATAGCTTGAGTGAGCAAGCTAAATTTTGCTGCTCTCCTTTTGGAAAGAACATTCTATGACCTGTCAGCATCATGCCTAAGCGAACCATTTAAATGATGGCCTGAAGTCAGGATCTTTAAGGCTAGGTTCCCTTGGAACTTCTCTGTGAATTCCTCCGCTGAGCTGCTCGCCTCATAACGGCTCCAGTACCCTTGTCATTTTTCTGTTTGAGATAAAACAAAACAAAAACTATCCTGAAGTAAATGTTGTGTCCTCAGGGTTGTTTCCCTCTAAATTCCACCTGATAGTCCTTCGCTTGGGTAAATGGCGCAACAAAACAATAAATATGTTCCCCCAAATCATTTGATACTTTGAGTGTTGGAAGCTAAATGGCATTTCTCTTTGTTTTCTCTTTTCCAGGCTCAGTAAATAAGCCTCTTTTAACCTTTAGTTGTGTTAATTTTCTAGGTCAGTTTACCCTCCTGGCTGCGTTTCTTGGGCGTTCTGTGGTTGATTACTGTCTCTTAAATTGATGCCCCACATTGCAGTGTGTTCCGGATGTGGTCTGGCCTGTCCAGGGTACAGTGGAGATGCTAGCTTACCATGTTGTGGAGATTACATTTCTTTGAACATTCATGCAGACTCATATTATATTAGTTTTCTTTAAATACATCACATTTTTGGCGCATGAGTTTTTGGTCAAGTTAAATTTTCTGATCTTTTCATTTGATCCTAGACTTTTCTCTTTTAACCACTGCCAAGTCAGGTCTTTCTTCCCACTTAGAACTTGATTTTATTTAATCTAAATGAAGGACTTTAAATTCATATATCCTTGTTAAATTTAATTTTGCTAATTTTTGTCCCGCTTGGCCTTGATTCTGACATTTGTCCTATGAGGTTTCCATGATCTAGGCTTTGTATTCTCTCAAAGTCATTCTTATGTCTAAATCCAAGTCACTGATGAAGATACTTGCCCAGAGCAGTGTGCCACCCTGCTAGAGGCCTCCGGCAGGGGATTTGTCTATTAATCGAGTGTAGAAGCTGCTTTTCAGACAGCTGCCAATGGACCCTAATAGCCATGCCTTCCAGCTGCTGGGTCATCGGTTGACTCAGAGAGGCTGTTTTCTGAGACTATCAGGCGCTCACTTGAAATTCGTGAACAGTGCTAAGTTCAGGACTCTGATCTACTGCCCGAAAACCTCTTCAACAGCCCGAGTAGCGGAGATGACGTTAACTTGACTGTCCCTCCTTCCTTCCCGCCACCCCTTCTCCTTCTTTTCTCCTGTTCTTTAATGCTCACGTGGTCTCCTTGTAATTCCTTCAAGAGTTTTGCTACGAATTGGAATTGGTTTTATTGGACTGTTGTTTCTAAAATTTTCCTTGCCTTTTTAAAAAACTGAAATATTTAATTAACTTTTAATGTCTTTGCAACTCCATTGCCCATGATGCTTCTGAAATAACTGACACTACATTGAAGATTATATTAACAAGTTCCTTTAGAATTTCAGTGTGTGGCGTGCATGGGCCTGGAAGTGTGATTTACTTCTAAGTGCCTACATGGACATTCTTGCACTGTTGTTCCCTTTACATGTTGATCAAAGAGTGTTTGCCTCCCTGGAAAAGACGTGCTTTGATCTCGATAGTATATCATTCTTGTGAAACAGTGGGTCACTTCATTATTCACACCCAGTAGCAGGAGTTCTTTCTGTGACCTGTAAGAGCTTTGAGTCCCATCACATTCTGAGCACTACAGGCCTTCCAGGTCGTAGCAGTGAGAGTTGTCATTAGTAGAATAGGGTTTCCCTGCATTTTTGCACTCTTCATGTTTTTAAGTGTGAGCGCATCACAGAACACTCTAATCAAACCACTAATTTAGAAACTATCCTCCTTTTTTCCCCCTGAGATTATTAGCAATTACATGATGAAATGTAAAGTCTCAGCTAGTGGTTACCTATGCCTAGAGCTTCCTGTTCCTCCTGAGGTAACATGGCGATTTTCTTGCAAAGTCCCCAACACTTCTGCTTCCTGACAGGCTCTTCCCCAGTAGTCTGAGCTGAGCCCGGAATACCAGGTCTCCTCCTTGCTTTCTGTGCTTCTCGAGAGGGGGCGGCAGAGTTGAGGAGTGCGGGGACCCCCTCCAGTCCCACTTCCTCTCTCTCTGCTCGAGCACTCTGTGTGGCTTCAGAATCTTTTCCAGAAACACTTGATTCCTGCCTGTCTACTTTATGGTTTGTCACAGGATAATGTATTTATTTTTAAGAAAATTCTTAACTAAAATACCTTATTTCATATAAATTTTTAACAATGCAGCTAATTAAGACCATTGGTAAAGATTAAAACACATGTAATAAACTCATGGTGTTCCTATGTAGAATCTTACAGAAGCTTATCTCTGAGCTTCATGTTGTGTATGACTGTATTAGTTATTCTGCCTTTTAAAAAATGGGACATTTTGACACCTATGTGTATTAACCAGTGCTTGAAATATTAGCCGTGTTCTGTGGTTTTAAAATTCTTTTTGAAATATGAAGTCCTCTTTTATCTAGTTAAATAGAAAATATCAAAACGGAATAATAAAATCACCAAACCTGCATAGGCAGGTCAGAAAAGTTTAGAAGTCATTGTGAGAATTATCTTCTTACAAACTAGGTAGATAGACCTGGGCAGGGACCCGTGATGCCCAGGACAAGCTCCAGGTGTGAAGATTTGTTGGGAGGACTTTCAGGCCTACAGCCTACAGACCTGCACACATATGGCTACGGTTCATTACAGCAAAAGGATACAAGGCAAAATCTGTGAGGACAGAGGGGCATGGAGTGAATGAATCCTAGAGGGAGCCAGGCCTGCATTTCCAAAATTCCTCTCCCAAGTGGAGTCACACAGAGCGTGTGCAATTCCTCTGGCAACAAACGGTGACAGTGCTGTGAGAGGCTGTCTGCTAGGGAAGCTCATTAGAGACTCAGTGCCCAGGATTTTTACTGGAAGCTGGTCCCATAGGCACCCGATGCCCAACACATCCCCAAATTCCAGACTTCCAGAAAGAAAGTAGGTGTTTATCATAAACTGCATTTTATTTCATTTTTTTACATTTTAGTCACAGCGAACTATTCTCATCACTTCTGGGAGTGGTGGGAGGCCTGTCGAAATTTGAGTTTCCAGGTTCCAGCCAAGCCCCAGCCTTGCCGACTCGGGCCTGCTCTGTTAACGCCTTCTGCACTGAGCTCAAGGGTGTTCTCATGGGAAAGTGAGGAAAGAGATCAGCAGTCAAAATGTAAAGCTAACTTTTCAAGATGCTCCTAGATCTCTTGCTAAATTGGCTTAGTTTATTTCTACAGATCAAAATGATCACTCTTGAAAATCAGAAGTTCAGAAGTAACAGTGGCTGTCCTTCAATATATCTCTTAAGTGATGAAATTCTTAGCTAAGAAGGATTTTACGTACTTCTTCAGGAGCCAGGCCTGCCTTTGGATAGCTACCTCCTTTGTGAGCAGTTTTTTGTGTGCATAGCAATCCCTCAGCATTTGTGAACTTAACATTCCGCTATTTATGAGCAACCCTAAAGCCTGTGAGGTGCTGACATGTGGTTTTTCTGAGATGTAATTGTGAATCATGCCCCAAGGCCTCTCTGCAAGGAGTTCGTCACGAGGCCTTGCAGTGAACCTATTACCCAGCCTCTGCTCTTCAATACTCCTTATTCTAGTCACAGCCGCAGAACTCACTTATTGGTGTTGATGATGCAAGTAAGATGTTCTAAGTAGCCAGAAAGTAGAAGAGCTGGGTAAACTAACAAGTGGAATTTGACTGTCTTCCAGATCCAAGACATACTAACACTGCTTGCAAATAAGAAAACAGGGTTTAGGCAATACTTCCAGGGAGTGCCCCTCTAAAATAAGAGTTATTTATTGAGTGCACTAGCAAATGAGAAGTGATAGGTCATTCATGAAGTAAGGATGGGCACAGGAAAGGGCTCCAGACCAACGCTGGGGAGCAAGCCAGGGGCGCATTCCCCAGGTTCTATGCGAAGGTCTTAAAATTTCAGGAGGCTTGGGACTCCCCTGGTTCTTTGGCACTTCCATTTCATTTATTTTGATTTTACTTGGTTATAAATGCTTCACTTTATGTAAATTTCAACCTGAAAGGATAAACATTCCAGAGCAACAGCTGATTTTGTCACTGATTCCAGTGAACTTCCCCTCGGATGACACTAGGGCCCAGGCTGTGGCTAAAAACAGCTCCACTGCCTTGGGGACGGGGTGGGGGCATAAATCGTGGAAGTCTAATGATATATGTAGTTCGTTCTTGTTTTATGAAGCTGTATATATATACACATGTAAAACCTCGTTTATTTTTAACTTACTTAAATGAGAATTATTGGACCTAGTGTTTTTTTATTAATGTCTTAAATGTGCTAACTGGCATTAGCATAGGATACTCCAAAGACATCTGCATACCTTCCTTCCTGACCCTCATGCTATTTTCAGGTAGTGACTCTCCAACTATTTACCTAGCTCCACCCGTCCCCCCACAAAACTTGCATTAGATTTGTAGCAGAACAAACCTCTCAGACTGACTATAGTGCCACCCTTTGGTTGATAAAGGACTTATGGGCAAACAGCTGCACAGGAGGCCTCTCCTTTCCTTTTCTTCCCGCCTCTGCAGCTGGCACGTGTCTGCTGCCTTTCTTTTCCCTTTAGGACAGAGAGGAGAGTGAGAACCACTCAGCATTGGGATGATAACCTAGTAACTTACACAGAACTCTTCAATGACACCTTTGAATAAGCTGTTTTCCCTGGCAGCTGGCTTTTGCCACTGTCCATCCACCTGGCTGCTGTGTGGTTAATATTTTCATTTTTATTAAATAACCACTTGGCACTTATCACTGAAGTACAGTATATCCCTATTCTCAAAGTTGATTTTATTGTAAAGAAAATATAGAATTAGAAATAGCTAGATTTCTATCAGCATTTACCTTTATTCAAATACAATCTACAAAGGAGTTAGTGGAGATTCAAAGTGATGTTTAATTTTACAAAAACACTGGCTTCCGAAGGCCTTGGATTAGCCTAGACAGGCCATCTACTACCTGTAGTGCCCCTTACTTATTTGTCAGGCATAGGTGAAAGTTCATTTTTATTATGATATAAAGATATCTAAAAGGTACTTCTTAATGAAATAAACTTAAAATTAATTGCTAGATGTCATGTCTTTTGTCACTAAAGAATTCAAATAGCAGGAATTAATAGGGTGATCACAATGTAAGGTGTAAAAATGTTGAATTGCTATATTGTACACCTGAAATTAATATAACTAATATAATATCTTATACCAACTATACTTTAAATGTAAAAAAACTTCAAATAGGACTGTCACCCCAAAAAATGTCTTTATTCTTTTTTATGCCCTCTTATTGAAGCTTATATTTCTTCATCGTATCTCATGTTAAGTGTTAAATGTTCTGGCTGAGCCAGGGCCACTTAGGTAATGCACGTGCACCATGTTTCTCCTACTGTCCTTTTTCTCCAAGACTCAATGATGAAGCGCGGAGGCTCATCGCCGAACTGGGGAGCACATCTATTACCAGTCTTGGTTTCAGAGACAACTGGGTCTTCTGTGGTGGGAAAGGCATTAAGACAAAAAGCCCTTTTGAACAAGTAAGTGTCTTAGATTTTCATCATTAATGCACAAAAGCAAATTGTGTGGAAGTGTACGGTACCTACTCTAATCCCAGTTATTTGAAACTTAGAGCAGACATTTAATATGTTCAATTATTTTTGTAAGTCCTTGGTAATCAGTCATTTGAAATAACCATGGCACTGTTTAATTTCAAAATTTAAAAATTCAAGTTCTACATAGGAATTTTTTTTTCCTACATGATGGCACATTGGCATATGATTACTTTTACCTTAAGCCTTTTAGGAAGTATTGGTTATTGAAAATTTTAATTGAGCTTTTGATATTAATAATCAATTAAGTTTGAAAATACTTTAGAACTTAATAGAATATAATCTTTACTTTTTGGCTAACAAATGATCCTTTAAAAAACATCTATAATGTTTAGTTTTTCCAGCTGTTATTTGAAGGTCTGCCACTAAATGCTAGGCCCAAGGGTTGCGCATTTAATATCTTGAATAATAATTTATATAAACTCCTTGCTGACATGAGTGTTACTGAAATGAGTGCACTAAAGTGTGTTATTACAGATAAGCAATCCACACAGGTTGTTAAACTGTATACTATGATTGTGTTCCAACAGCACATAAAGAACAATAAGGACACAAACAAATATGAAGGCTGGCCTGAGGTGGTGGAAATGGAAGGATGCGTCCCCCAGAAGCAAGACTAATGTGGAGAAGGTTCAAGGACATGCACTTTCACTCCTCCTGAGAGAACTACAACAGAGGAACCACATGTACATATTTTAGGAGCATGCAGCCATCTCGGTGTGTGCATGAGCATTCTCTTTTGATATCAGGATTATTTATTGCTAACGTAAATAGATACCTTTGTAAATAGTCGTCATAATGAGTGAATCACTGTACCATTTCTAAGCAGATTTCTCAAATAGTACAATGTTTAGACTGCTATGGAAATGACATCTTTTAATTCTGGAAGCATACTCGATCATAACTGAACAGATTGTGAAAAATATATTGAGACTTATACTGGTTGCTGTGAAACTCTATCATGGAATAAGAGGGATTCGAGGGAGACTTTGTTTGATGACAGCACCTTTTAAATTAAAAAGACATTGGGCTGGTTGTGTGTGCGACATTACTTCACAATCTGGCTCTCTTGATGTACCTCTCGTATTAGACTTCCTCTTCCTTCCCAAGAAACCTAGAGATAAAATGATGGGAAAACTTATATCAGACATGTGAAAAGCACAACAAAATTCTTTTTTAATGTACACAGTAAAAAGTAAATATATAAATGTAGCTGGCTTTCTGGACTATAGCTTGCTGGATTTTGTCTTAGGATTGTGAATAACTTGATTTTGGGTAAGCTATTTGGAGAGAGGGTGGAGGTGGCACCTCCACAGAACTGGGGAACCTGGCCAAGTCCCTCTCCGAGCCTTGTAGGTGGAGAGCAATACTGGCATATGTTTTCCTTATTTCATCATTATCAGCATCAACAAAGTGGTTTGGAAAGCGGCATGCTTTAATATCACAATTGTGATTTGTAAACCAAATTAATTTTGCATTTACTTCATTTAACTTCATAATAGCAGTTTTTGCCAGAAGATAAATTTAGTGACATATTGAGGAAAGAACCTACTTACTGAATAGACTGATAACATTTAAAAAATAATTTTATTTGACACAAGAATGACTTTATACCCAATTCTAGATAAAAATACAGAAATCTAATGTTTTTGTTAACTTTAGATGTTCACTAATTGACTCAAGTTTATTTTTTTTAGGCCATTAAACACTTATTATGTATGAAGTATCTTAAACTGGAACAGAAACAGATTGAATGTTCAAACTGCCATTCACATTAAAAGGCAGCACTTAAAATTGAATCTGAATTTCAAATGACTTGTTTAAAAAAAACTGAAAGCAGTATTTTTCATTTTGCTGTAAACCAAATTGGAAGCCGTTCAGCTATTTCTTAAATACTAATGAGGTTTACGGTACTTTTTTCCTCTCAAGCTGAGTGCGATTCATGAATCAATGCACCTTACAAGTTCAACAGTTTTTGTAAACTTCTCAGATTTTGGTGCTTACATGCTAAATCACCTTCAGCATGTGTATCTTGACGTTTAAAATACTTCCCTTAATTCTGTAAATTATAAAAAGTGTTTTACAGTTCCAGAGATTGTGAAATAAATGTTGCATTTTTAAAAGAAAATAATGAAAACAGATACTTTCAGTTTTCCATTCTGAGTTTTTTGTACTATCTAGCAAAATAATATGCCTACAGTGCTTCCCATGAAGGTTTGCCAAGTACTTGTTGTGCTGCTTAACATGTAAGATGCACTTCATTCCTGTGGTCACAGCACACGGGTATCCTCAGGATGTGTCTTACCATGGACAGAATTTAATTGCCCGGGTAGCAGGACGTCCCTCTCATGATGAAGACCACAGAATGAACATAGCTTTGTACAGCTGCACGGAATGCTGAAAGAAGGGGCGAAGATGGGCTGTGTAATCTCTTCACTGCAGTTTGCTTTTGTTTCAGTTCTGTCTTAAATAGATTGTGCCAGTTTAACTTTGGAAGCAATAATTTTACTACATTTTCAGATGCCTTTTAAAAATCAGCATTATACATGAGCCAATGTTGATTTAACGTTAAGAATTTTCTTTATTAAAACCAGAAATTTGGCATGGACACTTCGGTATTTGAAATTGTGTTTAAGGACCCATGGATGCATATTCTTTTATTCATAATCGTAGATGCTTTCCCAGAGCAAGCGTGTTACGTCTGCTAACGCAGAACAAAGACAGTAGGACAGTAAGTGATAATTTGGGGAATGAGAGAAAAATTGAGCCAGTTTTTATATTCCTGACTTTAATGTATGTACAGCAAAATTCATCATTGTTCTTACTATATTTTATTGTATTTATCTTTAAATGAATCAGCTAATATTATATAACTTTATGTCAAATGAAGCTCAGTGCATTTAGCCTGTATTGCACTTTATACACTAACAGTTTATACAAATCATAAATATTTGACACCCCAAAAAGACGATAGTTTAACACTCCCTATTTTTATTTATTTACTTTTTATTTTTTAATCCTCCCCAGAGGATATGTTTATTGATTTTAGAGGGAGAGGGACACAGAAACACCAGTCGGTCGGTCGCCTCCCATGCGCGGCCAGACTGGGGATCAAACCCACAGCCTTCCACTGTATAGGACGGCACTCCTGCCACCTGAGCCACCAGCCAGGGCAACACACCCTGTTTGTAAAAGAAAGAATGAGAAATTTCTGTATTTAATTAATATATCAGTTAAAACTGGAGTGTATTTTGAACACTTACAAATAGGAAAAGGAAAAATTGCTTGTGTTCATCAGGGGAGAGATTTGCCACTTAACCTCTGACTGGGCTTTGGGCAGCAATCAGTACAGGTAAACTGAGTTGTAGCATAAAGTACCAGATTTCACCTTTTCTAAACATTCCTAAGAAGAATTCTTTTGCTGTCTCTTCCCAGGATGACTTTTCTGTCATATACTTAGATTTTCATTGTCACATGCCAATGGCTAATTCATCTCCATTTCCCTCAAAGCTCCCTCAGTCTATGTAGGCTTTGTCCTCTTCCTGCTTATCCCCTCGTCCCCCATCCCCTTTTTTGAGGTCCAGTCAAATTGAGGGTGAGATGGTGTGAAAAGTAGACAGGCCTGGTAGCTTGGGAATGACAGTCAGTCAGTTGCTTGAGAGCTTGGAGGGAGCAGCAGAGGATAGTGCAGGCAGCATGGTGAGAGCCCGTCCAGGAATCAACCTTCCACCTGTCTGGTGAGGGCCCAACCACTGGAGGGCAGCTACATTCAGGAAACACTTTCCACACTAGGATCTCTCTCCTAGGAGTGAGTGCTCAGAAAGAGAAAGGGAGTAGCCAACCTTTCTGTTACAGACAGGAGAGAGGTTTCTCCTCAGTTTGTTCCATGGGCAGTTTATGAGAAATCTTAACACAGGGAACACAGTCCCCCCAGCACAGAGAGTCCAGGGGTACCACTTGATGCCGTTACTAAACTCACTGTTCAGCTCTGCATAAATTTTGCCTACCACTGGAGTGCAGTGAGTATTGAGAGAATGAGCTGAGGCTCAATTGCTAGAAGATACTGCCTTTTATTAGGAAAAATTGATTTATGAACCTGCAAGCTCCTAATGTTCCATATAATCAGACCATATTTGTTTCACCTGATAGAGAAAAAAGGTGCCTAAAATTTAAAAGAGGAGAGAATTATGCAATGGGACACTGGAGCATACTGGTTAAGAGTACAGACCTGCCTGAGTGTGACTTCCACCATCACACAAGGACCTTGAGAAAGTCAATATCCTCACCTGTCGAAGAGGAATAATACTGCATGGCGACCAAAGTGCCTGGCAGGGACTACTCATTAAATGCAACTGCTTGTATTTCTGTTACCGTTAACTATGGCTCTTGTAGACAAGAATGTTTAGCCCAAGAGAAAAGTCAGCCTCTCTAGCTTTCCAATCCCGTCAAACCAAGTGTGGTCTGAAGGGCTGTGTCCCCCCCAGAAATCCATATGTTGAAATCTAATCCCCAATGTGATGGTGTTAGGTGCTGGGGCTTTGGAGAGGTGATGCGGTTATGAGGGTGGAGCCCTGATGAGTGAGGTTAGTGCCCTTATAGACCAGACCTGAGCTCTCTGGCCCCTTCTGCGATGTGAGGGCAGAGGGAGAAGGTTGCTGTCTGTGAACCAGGGAGCAGGCCCTTGCCAGACACCGAATCTCCTAACACCTTAATCTTGGGCTTCCCTTTCTCCAAAACTGAAAAATAAAATTGTGATGTTTATAAGGCACCCAGTCTACGGTGTTTTGTTAGAGCAGCCCAAAGAGACTAAGACACCAAGCCTCAAGGGAATTATTACCAACTAGGGCACTAAGGTTATAGAAGAAGGTGCTATTCACCTGAGGTTCCCCTTGACCTCCAAGCCTCAGAGTGTGTACTCCCTACCCTTCCACTCACTCCACACTGACCACAAACTACCCTTCGTAGGCAGAATTCAAGTGTTTCTGTATCTCCAGGCAGCTAACATTTCAAATGATCACATGGTCATACAACAGGCAGTGTTTTCTGATTTCTTCCTGTGGCTTCCCCCAGTTGAGGATCCTCATAGGGGAACATTCTGCTGAAGCTGCAATCTGGGGGAGCACAGAACGACAGACCTTGATTCCTGCACCTAATAATCTAACTACCCACCCAACTCCTGCTCAGGGACGGGTGGGATAGCCATCAGGTCAAAGGAGATGCTGGGACTGAGCGCCCTTGAACGCTAGCATTTGCTTCTCGCGCTGAGGGCCTGTGAAGGTTCTTACCCAAGGCTGCCTCAGCAAGAGAGGAATCCTAAATGGGAAATTTGAAATTTTTTTGCTTTCTAGGATCAACACAGCAGTAAGTCTGTTATTTGAAATTTATACCTTTGACTTTCAAGCACATTTTCAGCAATGCATCATGCATTCAAATGCAGTTCTGCTTGTCTGCTGTGCTGTCACTACTGCTTGGATGTGACATGATCAGATGAACATAAGCTCATAAGCTCAAAACTGGGGCCATTGAATTCCCTGCCAAGTCTGAGCCTTCTGTGTCACTGGTGGAATAAAATGGCCTGTTTAGAAACCGACTTCTGTATACCCCTCTGAATGGGAAGCCTGATCAGAGAAGAACTGTGTGCTTTATTTGACAAGAGCAGAAATGAACTTCAAGGAGAATGTCTTCCAAGGGCAAGCTCTAAACAGAGGGGAGATTTGAAAGCTAACAGTGCTGACCACTATAGTTCAGAATAGGTTCAGTTGGTGGAGAAGGCAGTAAGTCCCTGAGAGTTGTACTTCTTGTGGGCAGGCCCCAGTGGAAGATGTGGAAGGTCACAGGTGAGAATTTCCTTGGGTGTGAGGAACAGCACTGGGCCTTAATCTTATGTGTCCTTTACCAAGGAGAGTGCAGGCTGCCCCCCAATAACTTCCTGCTGTCCTTTAGGGAGAGGACCTAAGGTTTAAGATCAGTAAATGAATTTCTACCTTGACTGCTACAGAAATCTGAAACTTTTAACTTGGGAATGAGGTTGAAAGCTAATTCTTGTGGACCTGTTAACACCTTGCAAGGGGTTATTAAAATTCTACTGTAGAAATACTGTTGGAGCAGATTCCTTATTAATTCCACAGCTCTGAGTGTGTGGGACATTGGCACAGTTACAGGAGTTGTGGCGATTGAAATTTTGAGATTGTCATTCCTATAGTCAACAAATTTTAAAGTGTAGTTTCTCAAGAAATCATAAATAAGTTGGACATTTGTAGGGAGAAGAAAAAGGGTCCAGTCCAGCAGAGGAAGGACTTCCTCATTCTGAATAGTGAAAGTTTATTTTTCAATGTGTAAAATTATTTAGCCTGCACCTATTACACGGGGTTGCGGGGGGGAGCGGTGCATGTTAAGAAGGATTGTCACACTTCTTTTGAGTTTCCGCATTTTGCCATTGCATCATATGCTACTTCTTGCCTTGCAGCGAGCCTTGTGAGATATTGGTTGTCTGGCAGGGAGTCTGAGATGAAGCAAGTACAACAAATAGGACTTTACATTTACACAATGTTCTATGTGAAATATATCTCAAAGCTATGAAAAAATACAACTGACAGAAAATTTAAAGAGCTTATTTTAAAAGTAGGGATTATATATGAGAAATATATAGATAATAGTAATTACCGACTTACAGTTTTTGTACTACACCTTTTCTTGGTTCATGATGAGTCTGAGGTATGTGTAAATGTATAGAGTTCAGTTTGCCGATATTCCTCTTTAATCAAAGAGTAATCGGGAGCTGCAGGGGCCACCCTCCCTTTTATTTGGGTAAACGTGCGGCATTTGGTTGTTACTAATGTGCAGAAGGAGGCTCTTGGCCTCCATGGAGATGAAGTCCTGAGAGGTCAGATTGGCAGTCTGACAGAGAGGGAAAAAGGCACCCCCATGTCCACCTCTTTCTGTTTTTCCACTTCTCACACAAATGAGATGCTTTCACTTATTCTGAAATTAAAAAATCACATATAAAACTTCAGTTTGTGTTGACTGGGTCCACGTTCATTATTACTCTCCCTTTACAACCAGTGGGAGAGGCTGCTTTTTCTAGCATGACTTCGTTTCAGTTCGTTATCGTGCAAACCATCTCTAGTGGTTTTTCTTTGGATGCGAATGTAAACCATTACCAATGGTAAATTTCATCCATCTATTAAAAATAACACCTTATGTAACAATTGGCTGTAAGCACAACAATAAAAAGGACGTAAGTATTTATTTAATGTCACATTAAATTAGCTTGATCTATACCCCTAGTCATTTCCTTTTGGAATGATTGTTAGGCTCTTGCAGAATCCAACTGTGAGTCTCACTGGGATCTAAAATAGCAGGCAGTTGAAATCACTTTGAGCTTAGAAATCAAGAGGCAGTGTATTTTAATTATATTTCATGGAGCATTCTAAGATCTCCATTTTTCCATCACTTTACTCTCACTCCTCAGCCAAGTTATAGAACCAAACCATGAAGGAACATCCTGTAGTTTTCATTACATTCACAAATCCTTCAAACTCTTTTACTGATATACTGTACACGCAGTGTACTGACTATCCTTTGTTGGAAGTGGCATGGTAACGATAGGATAGTCAAGGGCACAGACTCTGAAGCCAGCCCATTCTGTGAAACATCGGGCTTGCTGCCTAACTCACGAATGCTGTGTCTGTTTCCTCATATGTGAAATGTGGGCCCCAATAATGGTACCTACTTTGAGAGGTTATTGTGAAGATCAAATGTCTTTAGGTAGACGTAATTAGAACAATCCCTGGTGCATAGTAAGTGCTACCTAAGTGTTTACTAATATGATTTTCTTTTTCAAAGGAAATGAGTCCTTGGGGTCCCCCTCTGTCCCCTTTCATGCTGTACCACACACATTTGTCGTTCTCAGCTTACCACATCACCCCGCTCCAAGAAATGTTATGACTTATCACATCTGGTCTATAGCGAAACTAATTTTTTTCTTTTTAAATCAAGGCATCTTAGCCAACTTTCCTTAAGAAAGGCTTGTCTTGAAGAGTATTCATGGTTCCTGGAGATGTGATTTCAATTTTTCTTCCCTCAAGTCAGCTAAGTGGATTACAGTGTTCTGGATAAATAACTAAGTGGCTCCAAACGGTCGGTTTAATTCTTCAATCTTTGATGGCCTCTGGGAGGTGATGCAACAGGACCAGCAGCTCACCAAATTGCCTATAAATAAATATTTTGATGGAAAGCTTTTCTGGTTCCACATTTTAAGCTGAGTAAAACCAAACATATGAGTACTGACAGTTCTTCAGAAAATTAAAGTGTATTTCTAAAATCTTTACTGTGAATATCACATGGTTACAAAAGCTGAAAAATAGTCATAGCGTCTAACTTATGTAATAAAAATCCATTATTGTTCTTACTATAACCATCATTATATCCTTAAAAACAACACAACTGTCCATCTAGATCATGAATAAGGAAATAATGCAGTTCTTTACATTTAAACAAATTTAAGTGTTTTTAATGTTTTGTAAAGTACTACTCTCAGGGAAATGCTTTCATTAGCGAACTTCCTTATCCAGAGGTTATAGATAATGCCACTTGATATATTTCTCTTGATTTCATTTCGAGAGTCATCATTGGCTCTGATCATTGCTTTTCTTAGTTCCAAATTTACAAAAACGTTGAACTCCTAAGTTGAAAATTAATACACTAGACTACCTCTTCTCTCCTTTTAACACCATAAAGGGCATTTAAACAAATCAAGGAACTTTGTACCCACAGTGCTTTGTCTGGCTGTGAGCCTGACCCTTATGATACCATAGAAAGCTGTTTCCTAAACACATCACTAGAGTTGTGGACATCTAATAACTGTGCTGCCCAGTGTAGAGATACCCTTTCACACTAAAATAACACCCTAGTTTTTCTCTGTGGACTCATTGCTTTCCTATTCACAAGCTATGTGGGTTTAGTTGGAATGAACCACACTGCCAGTCCCCCCGCATGCATCAGATCAGAACACCCAACCCCAACAACCGATGGCCTTTGTGATTGGCTCAGGGGTGGGCACACTAACCAATCAGGGCCAATGATGACCTTTGCTAGGCATTCTTGAGAAATAACTTTCCTCTCTTCTGTATGAGCAGCCAAAAAAAAAAGACCTTCCCTCTTTCCAAACAATGGAACCCTTCTTGCTGCTGAATGAGTAGTAGAAGAATATGAGGTCTGGAAGTGTGGCAGTCATGATGATAAAAAGAAAAAAAACAGAGACCCTGAAGCTGCAAGGTGGGGGTGGGGGTGACAGGCACCCTGTGGAACCTGATGAAGAAGATGACACCACAGAAGATCAAGCTTCACTCTAACCAGGCAGAGCTCTGGACTTTTCAGTTACTAAGTCAGTGCATTTCCTTTAATGTTTGTCAGTCTGGGTTGCATTTTCTGCTATTTGCAACATAAAAAGACCTGAGCTATGCAGGCAAAAAAGCCCACAGTGCATAGGAACATTTGGGCCCCAGAATTTGTACTCTGAAACTCGATGATGCTACCCTCATGATGCGGAATGGGAAAGAAAAGAGCTTAAGCCAGATTGTTGATCAGTGAAACAGGTGAGAGATTCACGGATAGCTTCCATGGTGATGCCAGGGAGACAAAGGAAAAGGAGAGCCCAAATCACATAGCCTGGGAGTTAGGAGTTCCTGCCCAGCAATGAGTGCAGAGTATCAGGTATTCGTGAATTAGAGGCTGCCTGATTCTCACAATTGGTTGGTGAGGGAATTATGAACAGTTTTCCAGCTAATAGAAAAAAATTGGTCATTAATGGGAACTACAGTATTCATCTTTTAAAAAAGAGTGTTTCCCATGCAGAAAAATAGATTTACTTTGCAAAAAAAGGCATGAGAATAAGTGTCTATTTTTAAGGTTATTCTAATCAGTGGATGCCAAACAATGGTAAACCACTTTTTAAAATAAGCATTATATTTGTTCACTTGTCATTTCTGAGTATCTCATTCAATAAATAATAATTTTGTTAAACTTTAAGAGTCACATTTAAAAGTTTAGCCTTGACTTTAATATTAGACCCAAGACGTCTACCACGTGTTTGCTCTTTTTCATAAGTTACTGTTCTGCCTCGGGAAATGGGCTTGAAAGGAAATAGAATGAGACCTGGGGGACAGGAAAACATTTCTTTAGCTTGTTATTTTTTAAAAAAGAATATTCTTTCTTTGTCCATTCTGAAATAAGAAATCTATTTTTTCTATATAATACTGAAATATTTAACAATTCATAAAAAAG
>VMDR010018237.1:0-19347 GCA_007922815.1 Macrotus californicus | reverse complement strand
AAAATGATGACAGTGATTATCTCTGCGTGGAGGGATTAGGAGTAATTTTGATTACTCTTCTTTTTATATATCTGTATTTTTAAATATACCTATGGCCATTGTGTATAATTGTTTTAATTTAAAAAGTTATTTTAAAAATCATTCTCTAATCTGGCTCCTGCAGGATATACACGTTTTCTACTCTAGCCCTTTGTTTTCCGAATTGAACTCTGATAGGGTTTAGCTACAAATTCAGCTTTGCCAAGACTCATGAGCTCAAAGCAGAAAGCATGAGTGGGCTACACTCTGCATCTTGCTGTCAGATCACCAAAAAAGAAATGGAGGAGATAGAGCTTTAATCAAAAGCACAATCCAAAGTAGAGTGACATAAGTGCTAGGTAAATGTGTTGCCAGGATGTTGGACTCACTGAAGAGGGAGTTCCAAGCTGGGAAGGATGCACAGACCAAGAGGTGCTCCCAGACCAAGGGGTGCTCCCAGGTGGACAATGGGAGGACAAACTGCTGCAGAGACGATGAAGCATATGCACTGGGGTGTTCAAGAACATGACATATTTGAGAGAAATAGAAGATTTGGTTGTGAATGACAAGTAGGGCAAAGACTATATATATGTTGGAGAAGAAATCTGGGAAACTCCCAGTCCTTACTAATTGTACCTTTCCTTAATCGTACTTTTGGGTAAATTAGGGAAAGGTGCTTCCTCCTCTGACCAGACACAGACTCAGCACAGGCCAGGGAACTGATTTGGCAATTGAAGCATGGGTTGGATTTTAGTTTTCACTTATTCCAGCAGCTGGACACACTCATGCAGTATACAACCTGAGAACTGTTCCTAAAAGAACACAATGAGGGAAGGATATAGAGACTCTAAGAAAGTCAATAATTTCTCCAAAGTCCCACAAGTCAGTCAGAGCAGGGATGTGCATGCAGAATGAAGGCTCTTGGGAATTATCACTTGTGTATCACTTGGGCTGTGTGAATCATCACTTGTTTTTGAGGAGGAAACACAATTGAATTCACTAAAACTATGGAGAATAGTTAGGAAGACATTGCAATAGTCTTGGTGAGATGATGAAGGTCTGAATTAGGGCAATGTCAATGAGTAATAAAAGAAGGAAATGAGCACAATGTATATTGTGTATAGATAGCGTGAGAGAATTTTCAAGTAGGGTGAAGTGAGGAGGGGTAAGAGGAAGAACCACCTTGATGTGGGTCTTGAAGCCATCAGTATTTGCAGATAGTTTAAATGGTGGGAATCCATGAGAGTCCCTGGAGAGAGAAGTAAGGACAGATATTTAGAGAATGACTGCATGTAAGCTCTTGCACTGGAAACAGAAATCAACAAAGGAATTTAAAAAGAACACTCAGAGTGATGGGCAGGAGACCAAGAAAGGAATGTGGTGTCATGAAGACCAAGGTAGAGTTTCAAAGAGGATGTGTTCAGAGTGTCAAATGAGAAGATTTGCATGCCAATCAGATCTGGAGTTGCCTTTTCATGAGCAGTTCAAGTAGTGCTTCAGAAAGCAGACCCAAAGAATCATGGGGCAGGTGTGTAGTGGGGGTGGTGAAGTTGAAGCTGAGATATTTTGTAAGAACCTGGGCAGAAAAAGGAAGAAGCAAGGGAGGGCAGCAGTTTCACAGGAAAGTGAATATAAGTGGTGGCTTTAGTTATGGGAGGGGAGACTAGAACATCTTTAGAGAGTGTGTGGAGGAAGCCTGTAGAGACATGTAAAAATGAGACAAGGCAGAATCCTTCAAGAGGTAAAACTGCATTCAGGGCTGGGGAAATTGAGAGATCAAATTCAGCACACAAGTGGAGGGGCTAACTGTGGAAAAATAATCATCTTTCTCAGGGATTAGGAATGAAGAGGAGGAAGAACATGGGTGGAAGATCCTGGAAAGATCTCTTTCCTGAGCTTGGAAAGAGGGCGTGCTGGTATATCAGATAGTGCTCATTTTCTCAGTGGCTCCTAGATTTGATGAAGTATTTTTCAAGCCAAGCAGAAGGTCTGAAAAGATGCTAAGGGAGTGGAAGGAAAATAGGCTTGAATAGAAGAGTCAATTAACAGTATGGCTTGTCTCCTTTCTATAGTTGGGTAACATGAATTTGTTAGTTTTGTGAGAAAACTGTTCATCATTTTGATAAAGAGAAAATTATGTTTATCTTACTATTCTATTTTCATGATATAACACAATGCCTGGCCATAGCAGGTGATCAATAAATATCTGTTTAATGAATACATTCTGTAATTGTGCTGATCAGTAAAATCAGGTGAGTACCACCAGCTTTTATTGAGTGACCAGTGGAGAACTAAATTGAGTGAGGTTTAGGGAATGGGAAGATGTATGACCAAATGAGAATCTCACATTGGGTCTACTGCCAAATATAAGGTCTCTCCGATATTGGGCTGATTAACTTACTCCTTGTCACTCTCAAATGATTAAAGAGGGAGAAGTTTTGCCCTTGGTTCACAAAAATTTTCCACTTTTTTCTTTTGTCAGTTTCCTCTTGTCAGAACTGCCTACCTAGTGTAGTGCTATCCATCACATGCACAGGTGATTTCTGTCATTTATTGAGTGCCTAACCAGTGTAGGCAACCTTGGGCTGGGATGGATCTAGAAAGTCCTCTATCTCTGCCAAAGAATGAAACCACCCATCCCCCAGCCCTCTGATTGTTCTTCATTAGAGGCTGCAGCTGCATCCTCTAGACTCTCTTTACAATAAGATGTTGCCTTTGGTTTCCAGTTCACCTTTAATTTCTATTCTCCAAGTTCAAGCCAATCTGTTCTCCTTGGCCTTATCACTACATTCTCCAACCCCAATCCTACCCCCATTTTCTTCTGGTCTTTGAAGCATGAAGACCTTTTCCTTGCCCAGGATCTCTGTCTTTTCCTTTGTCTTCTGGTTGAAATATTTGTTCTGGGAACATGTGGCCTCACCGATGTGGCTGATTTCCCTTGGACTGACATGAAGAATCATAAATCTCATTTCCAGAAGTGGGTATTATTACTCTTACTTCCTTGTGTTGGCCTACACATTACCAAGGCCACTTGGGGTGTTATCCTGCTGACAGTTTCCTGAAGAAACTGAGACTCTTCTAGCAGTTGTTTGGTTCTTTGGTTCTCTCAGCCCCTCTCTGGATAAGGTCTCTGGCTTTCTTTCCAGCTCTCTGAACCCACGCTTCCACTCTAGTCCTTTCCGTCCACTGGCCCATTCAGAGGCTGTGTTTTAGAATTGATAATATGTCTTAGAAGGGGAAAAATGGAAGAATTTTTCTAATCATTTTGCTGAAAAGCAAAAATTGCACAAAAATTATGGCACTAGAAAGTGACATTTCAAACAGGATACTGAGAAATATAGGAGAATTACTCTGAATTTGAAACCCAAGAGCCTTGCAATGTTAATAGGATGCTGACTTCCCCTCCGGTGGTGGAGAATCATTTCTTGGGCCTTGTCACTTTATCTGCGAGCTTTGTTCCTCTCTTAATGTCAAAAAGTAGAAGCCTCGAGAGGAATGATTCACACAGTGGGTGAAGCCATACAGCTTCACCAACAGCTGTGGTTCTGCTGGCCATAAGAATGTATGTGGCTTTGTGAAAATGAAGCAAATTGGATAAAAGAAATCACCTCTAGGGAGGCCAACTGCAGTGCTGTTTTAATGGAAACTCAAAACTTTGAAAGGTCATCCATTGCCAGCCCCTAGGCAGGTCAAAAACCACATCTCTTCTGTATGATACATAAATGGAGAACCAAGTAACTTGCTTTCCTCCATGCCCATGAATTGAAGTGGAGGTAGACTGTTGCCAGTTGGGAGAGGCCACTATATGACACTGTCCTTCATGTCCAGTAGCACAGAGAGATGTCTGTAGTAGCTTGGTCTGAATAACAAAATACCTGGATGGCTTAAACAACATAGATTCATTTTATCACAGTTCTGGAGGCTCCAAGTCCAAGATCAAGGTGCTAATACGTTTGGTTTCTCCTGAGGCCTTCTCCCACCTTTCTGTAGACAGTTGCTTTCTCGCTCTGTCCTCACATGGTCTTTTCTTTGTGAACACGCATCTCTGGTGTCTTGTCCTTCTAATAAGGACACCAGTCATGGGTTAGGTCCCAGATATATGACCTTACTTAACCTTAATTGCCCATTTAAAAGCCCTATCTCCAAATATAGTCATAGGTCAAGGTATATAGAAAGGTTAGAACTTCAACATATAAATTTTGTGGGGATGAAATTCAGCCATAACACCATCCATGGAGAAATCAAGACTAGGATTAAGTAGCATTGTGGTAGAGTGGAAAAATAGTGGGCCCTAACCCAGAGGTTATGGGGATTGAAGTTGTCATTTACTATGGCTCTGCCTTACCCTGAGGATGTGATATTAAGTGAAATACACCAGTCAAAAAAGGGCAAAAATGGTATAATTTCACATATGAGATGCCTAGAATAGTCAAGTTCATAGGGACAGAAAATGGAAAAGATGTTGCTAGGGGCTGGGGTAATGGGGAAATGAGGAGTTAATATTTCATGGGTATAGTGTTTCAATTTTGCAATATAAAAATAGTTCTGGAGTTAGAATGTCATGATTATACCACATTGAGACTCTAATGCCACTGAAACTACGATTAAAATGGTTAAAATAGAAACTTTTACATTTTGTATATTTTATCACAATAATAATAAAAAGTGGGCTGAGGAGTGAAACTTAAACTTCATCCCTCTGTCCCCCTCCCACTACAGCATTATTTTACATTTTTAAGCTTCAGGTTTTTGACCTGCAACATGAGGATAATGTTTCCTACCACATAATCAAAAACGATGATGAAGCTAAGGTGTTTCAAAAGCCTTTGTCATACAATGAGCATTCAGTCAAGGGTCGCTAATAATAGTAACAATAGTAGAAGAATAAACCAGTAATGTTCAAGGGTATGGTGGCCTTTACTTTAGAGTGATCTGTTTCTGGATGGGGTCACAGTAAACTAGCACCTGGACTTAGAGAACTTAGGGGTCTTCTGATCGCACTCAGAGCCTTTGGGTGTGGGAGGCTTCCCAAACAGTTTCAAGGGAGTGAATCTTTCAGCAATCTCATAACAGTGTGTTATCTTGTGCTCAATAAAGTCAAGCAGTTGCAGGAAGGATATTCCAGAGTCACAAGGGACACTGCAAACTACTGCCTTGTTTCTTAGCTTCTGGCTCACAGGGCTGCTTAGTTGGGTCCTTGCTGGCCCAATTCTGACTCAGGGCTGCGCTGGCTGCCAGGCCTATCCAGAGGGTGGCAGTGCATGGGCACTTTGCCCTCATGCCCAGATACAACATCCTGTCAGCCCCACATGGGTCTTCCAAGTCCTGCCACTCCAGGTCTGGGCCCAGGGAAGCTTCAAAACTCTGGCTCTCTGCTCTCCCTGTTCTAGGGTGGCCATTTCCTAAGCTCTGAGGTGCTTTATTGCCTCAGGCCTTGACTGATACCTGTTACTGTCACTCTGTTTATAGTCCCATAAAAGCTGGCTAAGGGTCTAAACACAATTTACCCAATAAAATCTTTATTGGAATATAAAGAAATTCACTTGCTCTTAATAAAAATACAACCCAGAGTCTCCCCTTGGTACTAAAGGAATGGTTTCCAAATGTGGATGTAGAGCAGAATTAAGCACCTGTGAGTCTTTTTCATTCTTCCCATGTCCAGATTCTGATGTAGGGGATCTGGTGGATCTTGGTCCTTACAAAAGCTTGAGCATTATTGTTCCTGAGGGAGACCTTTCATAGGAAACAGGGAGGGGGGACAGACTGCAGAGAAGGGCTATTCTGAGGTCCATAGTGCTCTGGGGTGTCTTGATTGATGCACCTCTTTGAAAAGTCTAAGTGAGCACTAGCTGCTGAACCTGTGGTCGGGCCTCCTCTCTCTCTATCATTCATGCTCAGTTTTTCGGAGGCCACACCTTTGCTGAGTATCACCCACTAGAGCTCTTGCTTATCCAAACTGTCTTAATTCAGTGACATACTGTGCCCATCCAACTAGTTACAGATTCTAAGGTCCATGGCAATCTCCAGTTGCCTTCTTTTCATCTGCCCTGTCCCTCACATATAAATCTCTTTATGCTTCCTGATGCTGTTGGTTTTACAAATTAATGTACATATTCCTTATTTATCTTTTGGACTGGGTAACCTGGTTGGGACTCCTAACAGCATCACTACTTTGGGGGATTTTAGAAGGCTGAATTCGGAACTGATCTCTAAATGCTGCCCCTGTGGCTCTGACAGTACCTCTACAGCATGGAGAATAGCCTCTACAGGCCTCCAAGACTCATGATCTCCCTGGGTCAGGAGTGACCCATTACCTCAAGGAAAGAACACCTTCTCAGGCCTATTGACCTAGTTTTTCAGGAGTGAAGAGAGAGCCTGTGTCCTTGGAGTAGTATGGTCACTTCTCTGCCTCCATGCTTCTAGTGTGGCCTAGCTCCCCTTTTCCAGTCCTCCTCCCTAATATGGGTACTTCTTCTGCCTGTATGCTGGCAGTGAGGCCCAGTTCCTTCCACCTCAGTTTCTAAGCTTATTACTACTTTATCATGACCTGTGTCAGTCACTGCAATACCACATACCCCAGATTTCACCCCACCTACATGGTACGTTACCCACGCTTTTCTGAATCTCTAATTCTCGTTCTAATTCTCACTCCACCCTAACTCTTGAAAACCTGGTTTCTCTGAAATTCATCCTTCATCTGTGGTAAAGACAAAACATGAATGACATTTTTCAAAGAAGTTGAGGCTGACTTTATTCAGGACTATCACTGTAAGTATAAAGATCACTGCAATGGGATTTTGCAGTGGGGTAGAGAGATTGGGCTCAACTCTGAATATAGCTTGGGTAAGTAGAAGTTTATTGCCAAGGAAAAGGTGGGGTCAATGGATGGAATAAGCATCAGGAGTCAGGGAGGTTCTAGACAAATCAATGTAATATAATTCTTGCTGGAGAGAGGCCAAGGTGGTCAGGCATTGCCTGGAGGGTTGTGGAGGATGAGGAACCTGGTTGAATATGAAGGTGATCACGCATCAAGTGCAGGGTTCCTGTTGCAATGACTTAATGGGCCTTTTGCTGAAATGGATTTTGCAGGAAATTGCACCAATGGGCCTGAAGATGTTTTGGGAGACTGACCAAAGTTTAACTAAGAAGAAAATCTTTCTTGTTCTCAACAAAATCTCCTGGATCTGAAATACCTCTGTGAACAATTTGTTACGTGTTTGCTGCATCTTCCCTGGGACACTGCTTCCCCTGACTCCCTCCCATGGCCCAGGCTTTTCTTCCACAACCTTTGTTTCTTTGGGCTTAGAGATGTGGTTGAGCCCTCCTTGCTTATTTTGGTCCTTTCTGGACCATTCTCTCTCTCCTCCTTCCTAAGTGATGTCTTAGGAAGGCTATGTCACCCCTTCTCCCACACTGCCCATTGTTGCCTTGATCACTCCTTTATCTCTCCAAGATTCTGCCTCCTGGGTCTTGGGCCCTCCACTTAACACTGGTCCTGCCTCAGCCACTCATTGGACCTCTATTAGACCAATTACTGCGACTTGATTATAATTTTATTTTCAAGTCCTTCTCTCTTCTACTTTCTGCCTCTTTTCTTTCCAGCTCTTTCTTCTGACAGTCAAAATAAAATCTGTTGATCTTAGTGTGTCTGAGTGCCACTAACTCCCTTGTCTCCAGATGAAATTCTATCTTTCTAAATACCCCCACCTTGCACACATGTCAATTCCCTTACTCCTTCCTTGCTTTGTTGCTTCTACTTGGCTAAATCTAAACCTGATTATGTCCAAAGCTTGCTTCTGTGTCTACAACTGCATAGCTGATATGTCTGGTAGAAAACATACACCCAAGATGACTTCTTTCACAAAAACCTCCAGCAGGTCTCTATATTACCTCATTGTCCTACTCTATTTCCTGAGTTATTTGTCTCTCCCACTGTCCAGGAGGATGATTTTACTACCTCTCCTTCTCTCACCCCAAACCTCTCATCCTGACTCAGCTGAAGACCTTCTTCCTGTTCCTCAGAGAAAATTGAAGACAGTAGACATAAACTACTGAATATTGATATACTATATCCACCCACTCCCCAAGCATCTGGACCCCCTTTCTTTTGTCACTGTGTTGCCTTCCCTTCTGTTACTGTGGATGGATCCATATTTCTGTCAAATGTCAACTCTTCCCTTATGTACTAGATTGGGTCCCTGTCCATCTGCTGAAGGACATTTCTTCAGCAATTCCTCCCTTGATACTGGATCATCCTCATGAAAAAAAAAATATATAAATTTGTCCTATAACAAACAAACACTTGTCTTCTCTCTCCATGTCCCTTGCAGTTTTTCTCCATTTTTCTTTTTATTTATAGCAAAATTCTGAGATAGTTCTTTACATTCTTCTTGAATTCCTTTTCTCCCATTCTTTCTTAAAACTGTTATGATCAGGTTGTCATACCTACTATTTCACAAACCCCAGGTTCTCAATGTTCCCAGGATTTCTGTGTTGCTAAATCCAGTGATTTATTCCAATCTGTATCCTTTTGAAACTTCCAGCATCATAGAGTGGTTAATCACTCCTTCTCACTTGGCTTCCAGACTCTGCACACTCCTGTTTTTTTTCCTGTCTAACTGATCTCTCTTTTTCTGTTTCCATTAGTTACTCTTCTTCTGTTCAACTTGTTAATAGTTGAACTCCAAGGCTCATTCTGCTTTTTTTTCTATATTGGTGATCTCATCTATTTTAATGAATTTCTTTGTTTCTGCTCTCTCTTCCACCCTCTTTCTCTCTCTCCCTCCCTCCCTTCCTCCCTCCTTCCTTCGTTTTCCTTTTTTCTTCTTTTTTTTTTCTGTAGGAAGAACACTTAACAAGAGATCTACCCTCTTAAAAAATTTAAATGCACAATGTTGTAGAGCAGATCTCTATAACTTACACATCTTTTATAACTAAATCTTTATACCCATTGAAGAGAAACACCCAATATCTCCCTCTCCCCATCCACTGGGAACCACCATTCTACTTTTGTTTCTATAAATTTCACTATATGATCATATATATATAACATATATGTAATTTTTGTGGAATCATGCAGTATGTGTCCTTCTGTGATTGGCTTATTTCATTTAGCATAATGTCCTACAGGTTTATGCATGTTATCGCATTATCATATATGACAAATTTCCTTTTTTTTTTTGAGAAAGAGAGAGAGAGAGCAAAAGGAAAAAGGAGGGAGAAAAAGAGGGAGAGAAACATTGATGTGAAAGAGAAACATCAATCAGTTACCTCTCATACATGCCCCAACCTGGGACCAAATCCTCAACCTAGGCATGTGCTTTGACCAGGGATTGAACAGGTGACCTTTTGCTTTGCAGGACAATGCCCAATCAACTGAGCCACACTGACCAGGGCAGGATTTTCTTTTTATTTGAGGCTGAATAATATTCCATTGTATGCATATACCACATTTTCTTTAGCTATTGATTCATTAATAAATATTTAGGTTGTTTTAGATCTTGGCTATTATGAATAATGCTACAATGGACACAGGAGTGCAGATTTTTTTTGATATCCTAATTCTGATATTTTTGGCTATATAAAAGTGAGATTGCTGGATCATATGGTAGGCAAGTGGGACTACTTTAAGCTAAAAACCTTCTACACAGCAAAAGAAGCAATCAACAGAGTGAAAAGACAACCTATGGAATGAAAGAAAACATTTGCAAACCGTGTATCTGGTAAGAAGTTAATATCCAAAATATATAAAAAACTCTTACAAATCAATAGTAAAACAAGCAAACTTGATTTAAAAACTGGCAAAGAGCTTGAATATATATTTCTCCAAAGAGGTATGTAAAAAAATCTCACTAATCATCAGGGAAATGCATATCAAAACCACATTGAGAAAAACCTACATTGAAATCATCTCATACCTATTAGAAAAAAACAAACTATCAAAAACAAAAACAAAAACAAGGTATTGCAAGGATGTCTAGAAACTGGAATCCTGTATGCCATTGGTGAAAATGTAAAATGGTGCAGGCACTATAAAATACAGTATGGAATTTCCTCAATTAAAAATAGATTCATGACTTTAGACTTCAGGCCAAGATGGAGGCATAGGCAGACACACTGTGCCTCCATGCACACCCAAAAGAACAACAAATTTAGAAACAAAAAACAACCAGAACTGCCAGAAAATCGAACTGTATGGAAGTCCGACAACCAACGAGTTAAAGAAGAAACATTCATCCAGACTGATACGAGGGGCAAAGAAGCACAGCCAGACAGAGAGGACTCTTGGCAAGGCAGCAGCTGGAGGACCAGGGCAGGCAAGGCAGTGGCTGGCAGACAGGTTGGTCCCACGTTCCCATGCAGATAAACCGGATGGAACAACTGGGGAGTGAGACAGACCTGGCACCCAGGGTTCCAGCACAGGGAAATAAAGTCTCAAAGCCTCTGACTGAAAACACCTGTGGGGGTACAGGAGTCAGCAGGAGAACCTCCCAGCCTCATGGGAGAGTTCATTGGAGAGACCCACAGGGTCCTAGAACATACACAAACCCACTCATGCAGGAATCAGCACCACAAGGGCCCAACTGGATTGTGGGTAGTGGGGGAAGTGACTGAAAACTGGCAGAGAGCAGAGCAAGTGGCATTGTTCCCTCTCCGACCCCTCCTCCACATACAGTATCGCAACGCAGCAATGTGGGTTGCCCAGCCCTGGTGAACAACTAAAGCTCTGCCCCTTATACGTAACAGGTACAGCAAGACAAAAAAAAAAAAAAAAAAAAATGGCCCAAATGAAAGAACAGGTCAAAGCTCCATGAAAAAATACAACTAAGTGACAAAGAGATAGTCAAACTATGAGATGCACAGTTCAAAACACTAGTAATCAGACTTTTACTTACTCTGAAGAATTACTGGTTAGACTCCGGCCAAGATGGAGGCGTAGGTAGACACACAGTGCCTCCTCGCACAACCAAAAGAAGGACAAAAACAAATTTTAAAACAAAAAACAACCAGAACTGACAGAAAATCGAACTGTATGTAAGTCCGACAACCAAGGAACTAACGAAGAAACTTTCATCCAGACCAGTAGGAGGGGTGAGCCAGGCCGGGAGGAGAGGAATCTCGCACTCGAGGGGCATCTGGTGGACTGGGGAAAGGCACGGTCGGCTGGGAGAGGTGGCGACTGCAGACTGGGAGTCCCACTCCCTCGTGCAGATAAACCAGGAGGAACAACTGGAGAGCGAGACAGACCCCGCAACCCAGAGTTCCAGCGAGGGGAAACAAAGCCTCAAAGCCTTTGATTGAAAGCTCCTGTGGGGGTTGAGGCGGTGGCAGCAGGAAAAACTCCCGTTTTCACAGGAGAGTGCTTTGGAGAAAACTGGCAGAGAGTGGAGCAAGCGCCATTGTTCCTTCTTGGTCCCCTCCCCCACAAACAGCATCACTACGCTACAGAGTGGGTTCCCCTGCCCTGGTGAACACCTAAGGCTCTGCCCTTTACTACATAACAGGCGTGCCAAGACAACAAAAATGGTCCAAATGAAAGAACAGATCAAAGCTCCAGAAAAAATACAACTAAGTGACCAAGAGATAGCCAACCTATCAGATGCACAGTTCAGAACACTGGTAATCAGGATGCTCACAGATTTGGTTGAATTTGTTCACAAATTAGATAAACAAATGAAGGCTACAATAAGGAAAATGAAGGAAAATGTACAGGGAACCAACAGGGATGGGAAGAAAAACAGGACTCAAATCAATGGTGTGGACCAGAAGGAAGAAAGAAACATTCAACCAGAATGCAATGAAGAAACAAGAATTCAAAAAAATGAGGAGAGGCTTAGAAATCTCCAGGATGTCTTGAAACGTTCCAATATCCGAATCATAGGGGTGACAGAAGGAGAAGAGGAAGAGAAAGAAATGGAAAACTTATTTGAACAAATAATGAAGGAGAACTTCCCCAATTTGGCAAAGGAAATAGACTTCCTGTAAGTCCAGGAAGCTCAGAGAGTCCCCAGAAAGTTGGACCCAAGGAGGAACACACCAGGGCACATCATAATTATATTAGCCAAGATGAAAGATAAAGAGAGAATCTTAAAAGCAGCAAGAGAAAAGGAGACAGTAACCTACAAAGGAGTGCCCATCAGACTGTCAGCTGATTTCTCCAAAGAAACCTTACAGGCAAGAAGGGGCTGGCAAGAAGTATTCCAAGTCATGGAAGGCAAGGACCTACATCCAAGATTACTCTATCCAGCAAAACTATCATTTAGAAAGGAAGGGAAGATAAAGTGCTTCCCAGATAAGGTCAAGTTAAAGCAGTTCATCATCACCAAGCTTTTATCCTATGAAATATTAAAGGGACTTATCTAAGAAAAAGAAGATCAAGCATATGAATAGTAAAATGACAACAAACTCACAGTTATTAACAACCGAACCTAAAACAAAAAAAAAAACAAACTAAGCAAACAACTAGAACAGGAACAGAATCACAGAAATGGAGATCACATGGAGGGTTATCAGTGGGGGAGTGGGAGGGGGAGAGAGGGAGAAAAGGTACAGAGAATAAGTAGCATAAATGGTAGGTAGAAAATAGACAGGGGGAGGTTAAGAATAGTATAGGAAATGGAGAAGCCAAAGAACTTATATGTACAACCCATGGACATGAACTAAAAGTGGGAAATGTGGATGGGAAGGGGTGTGCAGGGCAAAGAGGAATAAAAGGGGGGAAATGGGACAACTGTAATAGCATAATCAATACAATATATTTAAAAAATAAAAAAATACTTTCATGACTTTAAATAAAATCAACATATTGATACACTCCAAAATTCATATCTCTGGCATAGACCTCTCTCCTGAGCTCCAAACTGCCTCCCTAATTTTGTCAGTTGAATATTTGATAAACATTTTAGGCTTAATATATTTAACACAGATACCTCCCCAAACTACCCCTACCTACATCCTTTGTTATCTCAGTTAATATCAGTTCCATCTTTTTGGGCAACTAAGATAAACTTGGGTTCTTCCCTTCTCCTTTTTTGCTCTTACATTTAAATCCAATCTAATAGCTTTACCTTTGAATAATATTCAAAATGCAACCACTTCTTATGACCCTGCCACTACCACTCTGTTTCCAATCTGGTATTTAGATGCCCCCAAAGGCTCCCCATGCTTCTGCCTTTGCTTACTTCCCCCAATCTATCAACCAGAGTAACCTTTTAATGCCTGTTTATGGTTTTGGGTCACATGCCTCAAGCCTCTAAAGGCTCACTATCTCACTCAGAGTAATAGCTGAATAAAGTCCTTAGAATAGCCAACATAACCTTTCCATTGAGGACCCATCAGTTATTTTTTAAAAATTACTTTATTGTTGTTCAATTACAGTTTGCATTCCCCCCGACATCCCCCACCCCAGCAAATCCACCCGCCTCCCCACTCCCACCTTCCCCCTTGGTTATGTCCATGTGTCCTTTATAGTGTTTCCTGGAAACCCTTCCCCGCACTGTTCCCTCCCCCTTCCCCTCTGGCCACTGTTAGATTTTTCTTAATTTCAGTGTCTCTTGTATTTTGTTTGCTTTTTTCTTTTGTTGATTATGTTCCAGTTAAAGGTGAGAGCATGTGGTATTTCTCCCTCACCGCCTGGCTTATTTCACTTAGCATAACGCTCTCTAGTTCCATCCATGCTGTTGCAAAGGGTAGGATCTCCTTCTTTCTCTCTGCTGCGTAGAATTCCATTGTGTAAATGTAGCATAGTTTTTTGATCCACTCATTGACTGATGGGCACTTAGGTTGCTTCCAGCACTTGGCTATTGTAAATTGTGCTGTTATGAACATTGGAGTGCATAGGTTCTTTTGGATTGGTGTTTCAGGGCTCTTAGGGTATAAGCCCAGGAGCAGAATTGTTGGGTGAAAAGGCAATTCCATTTTTAGTTTTCTAAGGAAATTCCATACTGTTTTCTACAGTGGCTGCCCCAGTCTACAATCCCACCAACAGTTCAATGGATTCCCTTTTCTCCACATCCTCTCCAACACTGGTCTGTTGATTTGTTTATGATAGCCATTTTGACCGATGTCAGGTGGTATCTCATGGTGGTTTTAATTTGCATCTCTCTGATGGCTAGTGATGCTGAGCATCTTTTCATATGTCTCTGGGCCTTCTGTATGTCCTCCTTGGAGAAGTGTCTGTTCAAGTCTTTTGCCCATTTTTTAATTGGGTTTTTGGTCTTCCTAGAGTGGAGTCATATGAGTTCTTTATATATTTTGGAGATCAAACCTTTTCTGAGGTATCATTGGCAAATATGTTTTCCCATATAGTTGGTTCTCTTTTCATTTTAATGCTTTCTTTTGTCATGCAGAAGCTTTTTAATTTGATGAGGTCCCATTTGTTTATTCTTTCTTTTATGACCCTTGCTTTAGGGGACACATCACTGAAGATGTTGCTGCGAGGAATATCTGATATTTTCCTGCCAATGTTTTCCTCTAGGATTTTTATGGGAGCACCCATCAGTTATAAAGCATTTCCTATTTTTTCTCCCTTTTCTTCTTCCTCTCTGCTGCAGTTTCCCTGGATTCCACCCAGTGATAGGAAAATTCTAATGTTTTCTTTTTCTTTTTTTCCTTTTTTACTTCCTTCTTTTGTGTGTATAATAGATATTCTCTAGTGTTCAATTTTAATTCCTCTTTTTGTTTCTTGGGTTTTGTACTTTTTAAAGTTATTTTCTTAGCAGTTGCTCTAGGGATTACAATATGCATTAATCTGAAAAAATCTACGCTAGATTAATATTAATTTAAAAACATAGAGACTTTGCTCTGTTATAGCTAGATTCCTCCATTTTTGTTATTATCTTGCTATATAATGAACCTAACAATATTATTTAAAAAATAAAAGAAAATTCCAGTCACTCTGTATCAAAGCTTTTGCACTGGCTGTTTCTCTTATCTGATTGCTCTTCCCCCAGCTATATTTATGGCTTGCTCCCTTACTTTTGTTGTTGGCTCTACTCAAATGTTACCTTCCCAGTGAGGTCTTCTTTGGTTCTTTCATCTAAAATATATTACTTTCCTTGTAGATTCAACACTGGTACACAAACTGGCACCTCTCCCTCACTTTTATTTTTACTATTAATGATTGTCCTTAGTACTCTTCTGCTTCCAATATTCCATTTATTTTACTTATTACCTTTGCACCAATCCATGAGGGCAGGGACTTTTAGTCTCTTTTGTTCACTATTATGCCTCCAGACCCTAGAATAGTGTCTGATCCTCAATAAGTTTTGATAAATAGAAAAGTATAGGGTCTAAAATTAATCACATATATTCTATTTGGAAATCCAAACAAAGGCCTAGGTTGCTGTCTGCACCATGATTTGTGAACATCATCCCATCGTCCTTGGATACTATTCAGAAAGTATCAAAACAGAAATTTATTTAGACTGGAATTATAGGCAGAGTTCTGAAACTACTCAATACCTTTGTGCCTTATCCAAGTCCTCCAACACAAACTCAGCTCCAAATCCCTCTGAGTCATCTGCTTTCTTTCACTCTCTCATTCTAATATCTTTACTAACATTTTCTCCTACTGCTGCCCTCTGAACCAACCCTTTTCACTTTGACCTCTGGAATCTCTATAGATTGAGTCATTCTATAGAGACTCATTCATTCATTTCACAAATTATTTTTTGAGCTCCTATTATATTAGGATATAATACCAAACACAGTAAATACATTTCCTGGCCTCTTGGAGCTCTTGGTTATATGAAAATTAAACAAATCACATATATGAAGAATGGCACAGTAGAAAAAATATCCGGAACCATGGAAAATAAAAAAAGGAAGTAGTTTGAGTCAAGGATTCCTGAGGAAGTCATTTAAGGTGAACTTTGAGGAAGTATCTAGGCGTGGGGTACTGGGGAAGTGAGAGAGGGCAGAAAGGAAGGTTTACTGTTCCATTGTTAATAGATTTTTTTTCTCTAAATTCTTCAGAGAAGATTTTTTATAGTTCCCAAACTTACCTGAGACCTGATTCTCCTCTGAGGACATCATGCCTCATTTGGAGGCTTCTTAGTGTTCCCCTTTGCATGTGACTGAGGAAGGAGAGGAGAAGGCAGAGGTCATTTTCATTTCATTGCCATTTCCAAACAACCATGCCTGTTGAATTTACCTCCATGTTCTCACCTCTACAATTTCTTTTCAACACACTGTGTTCTGCCCATGCCACCCTCAACATCTCTGAAATCACTCAGTAAGTTTATTCATGACTACACTGATTTCAGATGAAAATTTCTCTGTCCTTCTCTATAATAACTTTGTAGCATTTACTATGACCATCTCCTCTTTGTGAAAGTTCTCTGCCTCCACCCACTGGCTTCCTCTAGTAAGCTCTCTCTTGCTTTCCCTCTTACCACTCTTGCAATGTTTTTTACTTTCCTTTGGGTGCCACCCCCACTCTTGCCCATCAGGAGTTCAAAGTACCCTTCCCAATAGGAACATAAAGCCTTCTTTTTTCTTGTTTTGTTTTTGGAATGCATACATTATTAAATTCCTATTCTTGAAGGGGCTATAATATAGCCTAAGCAATTTCTGGTTACATTTTCTTCTTTCTACAAATATATTTTGTGCTGAAATATACCAGCCTTCCTAGAGTTACTTTGTAGAGAGGCACTTTCAGTGCCAGTGATATCATCTGTGTGGCATTCTCTTGCCTACTTGCTCTGCTTGCCCATTGGAGGTTCACTTTATCATCTCTGGATCCTTCCTTGCAGACTCTGCCTCATGGTTCTTTTAGCATGTTCCCTCAGAGAACATATGATGACTATGTTTTACATTCTCTGCTATTGTGAAACCCATCCAAGGGCATTTAAAAGTTTCCATTCTGGTCCTCTGAATCTAAATGTCTATAAAACACCTCATGTGTCTTTGAATGAGGATTTCCTAAACACACTATATTCCCCATCTTGAGTTTAGGAGCGAGAGCACCTCCTGGCAGTTCTTAACTTTGGGCTCCTCCAGAGTTGTCATCCCAGTCCACACTCATCTTCCATTTCTCCCTTTCTTAGTTGTATTCTGGGTCAAGAGCCTATCATAATCTTTTGGAACAGTTAGGTCCAGTGCATTGCCCTGTTCCTTTTTATAAAGGTCTGTCCAATCCTTCAGGATTGCAACTTTCTTCCTAACAAAATCACTTCCTTTTGCAACTCAATATTCATGTATCCTCTTTAATTTGAGAAACAAAATTTCTAACACTATAACACTTCTGACAATAAGCCAACACTTGTTTTGTTTTGTTTTTGATTCATTTTTTTAAATGAAAATCATTTCTTCTTTAGTATCCAAGTCAACAGCATTCTTAGACACAGTACAATTCTTTTAAAATTTCCTTTTATTTTTGAGGTTTTGTTTTGCCTTATTTTTGTTTTGTTTTAATCTCAAACCAAAAAGGTAGCAGGCCTACCATATGATAAGATCATCTATCCTCTTTATAAAGATCCTCTGATAATCCTAGAGGTTGAGTCCACATGTTGGGTTTCTGGAAATCACAAACTTTAGCAGACATTATGCAATTAATGATCCAGATTTAATATAAAGCTTCAGAGCAAAGAATCTTCCTTTATGTTTGAGGGCTTGTGTACAGGCCTCCTGCACCCAAAATGTGGTTCTATGAACAGTAAGTCCCTTCTATATTGTATAAAGAGGAACAGAGTGTGGGCATCTAACTTAGTGCTACCCTCCCACCCGTGCATCCCATGGTAATGATACCAGAACAAAAAGCCTTGTATGCACATGTGCCCTGTAGCTTTTACAATCCATACTCTTAGATAAGAAACAAATGAAGGGGAGAGAAATGGATGGGATTTCTTCCTAACATCTCATATTCTAATGATCTTCTACTCTTTGCTTTCCATCCTTTTGGGGAGTCCACAATCTCTAGGGTACTTAAAGATCCTCTAGAGGTGACACTTGCTAAAAGATTTGATTCTCAGGAATCTACTTACCTAGAGCACTGAGTACAGCTCAGATGAATGCTAAACCCAGTGGCTACTGCCATGATGTCGCAAGGTTTGGTGTCTTCATGTTGGACATTGTCTCTCAGATGTCACTGTTGTCACTAGCCCAATCATGCTCCAAATAACAGTATGTATTGGACATTTGGGAATGTAATCCAATAGTACTCCCATGTAAGTTCTGCATGATTGATAGTAAAACCCCAAAAGTTTCAAACTTCCCTGAATGAAAAGGTAGGGTACAGAGGGAGATTTTTTTCCCTTCTAGTGTCACAATTACCTTTTAGAGGAAAGATTCCATGTAATGTGAGGAAGTTCAGAGGCAAGGATGCTGAGAAGGAGTCATAGACTACTTGGCATCTTGACAAGGCTAATAGAAGAATTTCCCTTTTCTTTGCATTTCCTTATCAGTGCTCCTTCTTCTGTGGTCTTTGGAAGGCAGTACAACATGTGTTTAGAATACACTCTGTCTTGAACTCTGAGAATACATAGTTTATTCTCTGTATTCACATTTCTGAGTTGATGCATTTGCCTATTCACCAAAACTGATTTGTAACTCCTCCCAAATCAATACTTATAATGCTTTTGCAGTCATTCATGAGCACGTACAGAGCAGCAAAAAATATGGGTTGCCCAATGTACACATTCTTGGTTACAAAATGAGGTGACACTCTACTTTCTTATTGCATCTCTCATATTGTAAACAGGGCCCTTTTCATGACCTATTTAGTGCTAAGATTTCTACATTTTTGTGTTTTTAGTTGGCTATTTTGCTGTTTAAGTAGGCCCCAAGACTAATGCTAAAATGCTGTCTAGTGTTCCCAAGCACAAGAAGGCTGTGATATGCTTTGTGGAGAAAATACATCTGTTCTATAAGCTTTATTCAGATATGATATATAGTGCTGTTGGCCATCAGTTCAATGTTATTGAGGCAGTAATCTATATCAAGTAAAGTATCTTTCAACAGAAAGACATATAAAACACAATATATATTGATTGGTTCATGAAAATGTTACAAGCTGTGGCTTGCAGAATCCTAACCCTGTATATCTCCTAGGAGCAATAATTCAGTATTTGCAAATCAGTGTTTGTTGTGACTTTATAAAACAGAACTCTTGTGAACAATGATGATCAACTATATTTGATTAGTATGAGAGTTGTAAAGGCTGGAATTTGCTTTCTAAATTTTATGGGTCTCGATGGGGTTGGTAATGTGACAATGCTATGGGCTTGGGCATTTAAGGAAAATAGGGTGCATGATGAATATGATTGGATGAAATAATCTTTTGAAGGGTTTCTAGTAGAAAAGGACCAAACTGACACTAAAAAATTGCAG
>VMDR010018236.1:0-19358 GCA_007922815.1 Macrotus californicus | reverse complement strand
ATCCACATGGTTTCTGCTCCCTGAAAATAATTCTAAAATGGTGGACCATGTATTCTAGTCATAATCACAACATAGTTCTAGTCCTCATTCATAAGATTAGATCCATTCAGTTTTATGTCTGATTTAAATCAAACTACCTTAGTTGAAAGGAACACTTATCATTATTATTATTATTAATAAGGTAAGTTTATAATAAACAAATCTCAACTGCCATTTTATAATGCAAACTATAATCTAATCTTGTACACGTAAATTACTGTTCTGAACCCACTAGATAAAATCTTCAAATTCTAAATTTTTTTTTAATTACTCTGATTTACACAAAGGTAGGGGTGATTTGTATAGCTCTGATCTCAGGTAGGAGGTTAGTATCTCATTTTATTAAGTCAACTGGATATTTGTCACCTTTTTCTTGTGAACTGGTGACAGGGAAACATGATGCTCAAAGAAAGCAGGAGAATCTGGATTAATCACTCTATATTTTGACAAAAACTTTTCTCCACCAAAGCGAAGCACTCATACACAGCACACACAGAGAAGTTACTTTAAAAGGTATCTGAATAGAATATTTATCGAACTGTTAGTTGTTAAGAGCTATCCTACATTAGGTTTGCACTGACGTTTAGCACCCTTTTGTCGCTTGATCTTTTTTAGTCCCCACTCAAAAGTAAAATCGCATATGCTAGAGCAACACCATTAACAGCCTTTACCCTGATGAGAATTAAAAGACAAGGCGATTCCATGATTTTCCAAAATTCTATTTATAAAATAATTTTAACGTATAGGCCTTTTGCCTAAATGCATTAGACAAAATTTCTGTAGCTGTCTTCTGAGTCTGAACTTTCCTTAGTTGTAAAATACTGATGTACTTGCTAGGACTAAAATTGATTAAACGTAATTTTCATCTGATAGCTTTGTTTCTTGTGGCTATTGCGTATCTCCAAAACTTAAAGTTTCTGATGAACTAGATATAGGCTTCAAAAAGAAAGAATCATTTTTTAATAAATAAATGATATGAAAAGGAAAACAATATTTGACTATTGAACTGCTTTTACAAAAACTTCCCCCCAAAACACAAATAGATTAATTGAAAAAGTTATTCCAACACTGTTTGGAGACCTATGTGGGAAGAAAAAAAGAAGGGTATGATCGACATTTAGCTCTTAGTTAACTGCTTTAGCACTGTATTCACACAAACATGGCTTCATAGTTTTTCTGGCATCCTTGAGAAATTTCTTCACCACCATGTTACCCAGGTGGAAAAACACTGTAAACTAAGAAATAATGAAAAATCTCTTCATATCACTATAATAAATGTATGAGTATGCACACTGTCAGGATTGTTTATATGCTGATTTCCTCTAACATTGCTGAGGAATTGGAAATTGCAACCAAACAAATAAAATGAAAAATTCAAAATCTAGTGGAAATAAGGCTAGACAGATGCAAGATCAGATGACAACAAGGATTAAGTGCAAAGCAAAGATGTGCTGTTTACTGTGTAAGAGAAAAATTAATAGCTAATGCTTTATTTAGAATGATGCAAGAATACTTAAGCAAAAAAACCCAAACCCTGATTGTTACTAGACAACATGGTACAGAGGCAGTCAGACAAATCTTAAATCCTATCTTTACAACTTCCTAGCTAGGTGACTTCAAAGATTTTGCACTCATTTAAGTTCTGTTTCTTCATCAATAAATGAGGCAAATGCTAACATCTACCTAATAGATAGGTGTTAGGATTAAATTTCTTTCAATAAAAAATACCCAATGTTTTTTCTGAAAAAAATAACAATAATTCACCCTAATACTGAAGTCATGGCAACAATAAAAATAGAGATAAACAGTAAAAAAAGTAGACCAATTAATAGAACTTGAATGTGTGTAACAATGTGGAACACACCCTGACAGAAATAGCCTATTTAACAAAGATTTCTAAGGGCCTCAGCTTCTCTGATTTTATCTACCCTCGACGTGCCAGTCAGAATCCAATACAGTCACCAAATTATACCCACCAAATCCAAGTACCATGTGCTGTGAAAGCTGGAGTGGTTGCCAACTCCGCTTTTCGAAGAGAACAAAGGTTTCTGCTTTTCCTTTTTAAATAATAAAAAAATATATAAGTATGTTATTTTATTGTACATTGATGATAGAATGTCTTTTAAAGCTCTTAGAGATACAGAACATTCTGATAGCAACTTGAATGCTGTCCAACAGTCTTAAATAGGGACATAGTTTAATATATGCCTTGAATCTCTGGCTCTAAATAATGTCCATTGGGTCTATTTGCCAGTCATTCCACACACACCCAGCCATCTTCCTTGTAATGATTTGGAAACCGCCTAGCAGCTACTTCTGTCATTTTGTTTTTGCTTAAGGACTCTGATTTGAAGAGGTTCAACAATCAGCTGAACCCTGGCCAGGTTTAATAAAATAATAGAGCAGTGTGTATAATATGTATAAAATTCAGACACATACTGGCTTTATGTCTATGCCATTTTCATCTCTAGTTTCTCTCCAGCAACTTTGCTCTCTGGTCCCATGATTTCAGGGCCCATGTTGCAATTTATAGATAACTGCTTGTCTAGAGTGAACTTCCATCTTGGACAAATAGGGAGCTCAGAAGTCTGACCATGAATAGGCATTGGTGACCCCAGATGATGGGCAGCTAGCAAATGGGAACACAACAGCATGCACACAAAATGGCAGAATTAGACAGAGTCTGTCTGAAGAAAGTCTCCAAGAAAATTTCCAGCCCACGAAGTAAATCTGTATTCCAGATAAAGTCTCTAGGACCAGGAATGGCAAAATGGAAGATGGGTGATTACCTGAGATATCATCTCACATAAGGAAAAATCTCAAAACAGTTTTGTGTGAGCTCTGCTTTTAGTAAGTACTAAAATTGTTTGGTTCAACAAATCTTGGGATTTGCAACTGCATAAAGTCTTTCTCTTCCAAATACTCATAAAAATGGTCGCTGTTATCTTTACTTGTGACCTTCAGTTGTCAGTATTCTGCTGAGTTCTGTCTAATGTAATAATTATCTGCATGCTTTCTGACACAATGGAATGATTAGAATGGCAATATTCTACTGCCTTTCTTTGAAAGTCTCAGTATCAGTTTGGAGCATGAGCAAAAAAAGTAGTTTCACAGTTAGATAGAAATATTTTTGTCATGTTTCTTGGTAACACCATTAAATATCAGCTCCTGTGTCAGCACTCACAGATATTCCTGTTTGAATATTTGAAACCCAGTGGAGAGCAGACTTGACAAACACTTAGCAGTGTGGGTCAGAGTGTGTTCCTAGGAAAATACAAATTATGCAAATGACTACATGCATTTTAATTATTATCGTGGCTGTTATATTGCTTAGACAAACTTGTGGCTAAGTTATACCAATGACAGTTTTCCCTGTGGTCTAGTGATATCATTTTATGTGGCAATTTTTAAGTTTCTATTTATACTCTCTATGGTATTTTTATTATCTTTAATCAATCATTTGTTTTTTTTAAGCCCTAAATAATATTCCATTCAAACTAAACTTATTTTGTTGGTCCCATAGAATGCACACTATGTTTTTGGTTATACAATTTATGTCTGTCCTGTCTCAGCATCTTTAAACAGACCTGACCTCTCTATGTTAACATGTCTCCAGAACATCTCCAAGTTCTTACCTGCTATTTAGGCTTCCCTACTTACTGTCCCCAGTTACAATCTTTCACCTGGATTCCTACCCAACATGGCTGCTGAGGCTTTCCTCAGGGGCTTTGCTCTGAGTCTTCTCCAGCTTAACCTCACAACACTTTCACTTAAGCTTAGAGCTGATGCAGCTCTTCTTCCACCCAGGTGGACCTGCCGTAGCTAAGAACACCAGGAACCTGAGCCACCAAGGGGAGGCGAACCAGCATTTCCCAGCAGGAAGGAAATCCAGCTAGATTTATCATTCCTGAAAGGCCTTTGTTCCAGTTTACACATTTCCTAAATTCCTCACATTCACTTCCTCCATGGACTGTTTCTTAACCCTATTCCTCCGGTAACCAAACAGCCTTCTCCTAAAATATGTAGCACTTAGCTGCTTTTCAAGTAAAGTCAGATTTATTCTTATTATAAGAACAGAAATACAAATAAAAAAATAGAAGGCTTGATTCTCCTTGTTGAAAATAAGGGAATTTTCCTCCATTGCTTTCTCTTTGAGCATTTACTTTAGAAAACTTCTAATCTTAAATACCTTCTCCTCTCTTCTTGTATATAAATCCTTTTGAAGACTAAAGAGGGCTTTTGTCAGCTGAAGACCCAACAGTGTCTTTCTACCAGTAGTCATCTGTCTGTCAACATCAAGCAGGATAGCACCCAAAGTCCCAGCTTCTGTGGAAGGATAGGAACAAAACGTCTGTGGGTGCCTTGCTCCAAGTAGCCAAATTCCCTTCAGTCATGAGAAATAAGTTTACTTTTCCTCTCAAGAAAGCCAATCAGCTAAAACAGATGATTACCCCAATTACCAGATAACATTAGGATGCATTATGTGTGACGAATGGTGTCACAAAGTCCTCTTACTTGAAAATTGGTTATTGTTGTTTATCTTGAGAAGATGTATGTAATGGGTCATGCCTAATTGGCTATAAGAAAGGGTGACATTGTTTTCTGTCTTAGCTGATTGACTTAAACGGACATCACATTCTGGTTTAACACTTATTCAATAATAAAAGTATTTTATTTCCCTTCTATCTTTGTGAAAGGGACTTCTGGTTTGGGGAAAGATTTTGTTTTCATTTTGCCAACTCTCTGCACATAGATATTTGGGGTTTTCCATTCACCTTATAAGCTAGTACAATATGTTTGAATCACTTTTTTACACTAGATGTTCAAGTAATGTCATATGACAAACTAACCTACAACAATCACAATGACATATAATTATTATCATTACTAAGCTCTTTTGATACATACCAGTATTGTCTCTGATCGTTAAAGATAGTTGTGGGCACCTGTGTGTGCACACAAACACACACCCACATCTTGCTACCAGGTTGTGTAATGAATATCAGTATTGGATAAAGCCAATATCTGACAACTTTCTGCCACCTATACAAATATTTCTTATCAAGCAAACAAGAACATTGTAAAATGTGTTCAGTAACTTCATAAAGTTGCAATTCTCTGTCTTTTAGAATACTCTAAAAAGTACCTTCATGAAAATTCAGTCAAGGCAGGTGCAACAAAAGTTCTAGCAGCAAGATTTCGCTGAACTACTAGCCAAGGGTGAGACGTCATATGCCTGTGTCCAAAAGTCTTTGAACACAGATTAGATAGAAGTCTTAACCCTAGGCTACATTTCTGAAGGGTATTGGCTATCAGACTCATTTCGTTATTTTTTCCAGTTCATAAAGAGTGAGATTTTTGTATGTTTCTAGTGAACTCACATGCCTTGAAAGCCACTCTTTTCACTAACAAAGCTGCAGTAATGGCAATCTTCAGCTCTTTGTGAGCTATATGGCACATCGGGTGGGGCTGATGGAAAAGTCAGACAGCTGAACCTCTTCTACAGAGCAAGATTTCGTGTTTTTCAGGTGCTCATTGCCCCTAACGTGCATACTCCAGATCACTGTACTGCAAAAGTAACTGACTATTTTACCTGGTTTCAGCTAACATGTTTTAAAGAAAACTATAGACAACATAATACTTATGCCTTGATGTTGATTAGATCTATCTAGAGGCCTCACGACAACATTGGCAAGAAGTCTCCTCCCTTGGACCATGAAAGAATTTTATATCCTGACACTGCAGCACTCCAAAGCTCCAGCTGAGTTGGGGCTTTTTTCAGTCTAGACTCTCTCCCATGGTGAGCTCATCAGGTCTCAAGGCTTTAAATGTCATCTGTAAGCCAGCACTTCCAAATTGATGTCTGCAGCCTGGAACTCTCACATAACCTCTGGGCTTGTTCATCTAACCCCCCGTTTGATAGCTTTCATCTTCACTTGGAAGTTTAATGGACATCTTAAAACTCATTATGCCAATGACAGGGCCTGTGTGTTGTCCTTTTTATTCTGCAGCCTTTCGCTTAGTGTCTAACATTGAGTAAATGGCCTTTTAACATTTTTTACTGATGGAACTTGTAAAATTTTCACTTCACATAAAAATAATCACTCCAGAAAATTAATTTTATTTCTATTGCATTTAGTGTCTACCGTTATTTTGTACACATTCCGAGGGTATAAATATCATGGTTAATAATTCCAATAAAACTTTTGGCTTAAATTCATCTTATCTCTAACAAAAGAAAAGTGAAGACAGTATGCAAAGGGATCTGGCACTAATTTCAGTAATGATACATTACCACGGGTCATGGGAAACTCTCTGTCAGCAGCATCAAAATCATCAGTATACAACCACAAACCATGTAATTACCTCTAGTCAAAGGAAAATAGTGTGGAATTTGTTAGATTTATTTCTGAGACGGATTTAGCAAGGTTTAAAAACGCAGCTTCGTTCAACACACATATGTTGAGTACCTACAGTGCACCAGGTGTTGCTGCTGGCACTCCAGCAAGCATGGTGATGCTGTTTTCTTTTGTGTGCATCCCTTAGGAAGAGAAGAGAAGAAAGGTGATATGCCCACCAGCCACAGAGACAGACAGCAGGTCACCGTAATGAGTCTGGGTGTTTTCTTACAGGCTTCCGTATGGTTATGCTTTTTGTTAAGTTGCTTGGAGGTTTCATGTGGAGCCACAAGGAAATAAATAAGCAGCACATCCCAGTAATAACAAATCTAGTATGGGAGAAAATAGGATATTTGAGTGGAGTGTTATCATAACTAGAAGATCTGAGGATCTGAACAAATACGCATCATTTACAGACAAGACCTCCTAAGTAGATTTAGGGAAAGAACACAGAATATAAGACTCTGAATGAGGCAATGAGGAACTGGATAAGAATAATTGCTACTGTTATTTTCACAAGCACTGTGCATGACAGACACTGTTCAAAGTTCTTCAAATAAATTAACTATTAATTATGATAAAAACTCTAAGATAGTATATTAGTAGATATTATAATGGATTTAAGATCAATACAATAGTCCAGTGTTACAGACAAATAAACTAAACTAAGGCACAAGATCAGAATTTTTTGCATTTATATGCAATACATGCATATCATAGATGCATAACCCCTGTTTTCAGAAATATCCGTGGCAGACCTATAATGACAGAAAAAGAAGCAGATACAAAGTTTACTTTAGCTGAAAGATATAGAAATATGTCACTGTAGCAGAAATATGAAAATGGGAAATCAGAAATATTTTTCAGAAAAGGCAGAGATACAGGCATTTGTGCCCCCAAATGCTCACTGGGGAACACACCTCTGAGAACGAACTGTGAGCAAAGGAGTGAGGGTTGTATCAGCGTCTAGAATAACCAGGGACTGCAGCTCACACAGGACAGTCCTAGTTGATTCATGTATCCCTGCAGAATTGTTACTATTACCCCCCCGAGTTCCTCAGAAGTGTCCTGCTTGGACAATGTGTTACGTGCTCACTCTAGAAACTAGCCTTCTGAAAACTTAACGGCTCTCCTGAGTTGTGTGTACACACAGACAGGCCAAGCACACGTGTGCTATCTGAGCATGTCGAGCAGGGGCACCTCATCTGGGCCGAGTGCTCCTCACAAATCTAGAAGTTGCATATACGTGCACAACACTCAGAAATGAGCACTTTTCTCCATTGGACAGTCTTTGCTAACAAAGAGTGGTCTGAGGACCTTTCTGCATTTGATGATGAGACCAGAAAACAAAAGGTCAGTTGCGTAGACATCTCTGAGAGACAGGCTGAGAGTCCTTGGTTAGTGTTAAGGAATATCCTGAAATAACACTTTTCTGTTTTGTTGATTACCGTCTTAATATAGCTTTCTGTATTTTTTTTTTAAACTGGCTCTTGGAGGATAAGTGAAAGGCAAAATACACATGCATACACACCCACACATAAACACAGATATTGCTGAGAGGAACATGTTCCCATCAAAGAAATAATCTTCAAAACTCATCATCAAACCAACATGGGGCAATGCTAAGTAACAAAGAAGCTGTATCTCTCCTAGAGCCGGTATTGCCTGCTAGAAGCTCAGAAACTAAGACAAGTGACTCATTGGTTTATAAAGCTCTTATTTAAGGGAAGTTGTATAGAAATAAGTGTTAAAATATGCAAATAAAAGATTATATTTAAATAAACAGATGCATGCTTCAGGATGTGAGGAATGGAAGCATGGCAGCAGTTACGTGTTTTGCTAAAGCACAGCTCAACTGTCTCTCCCTCTTAAATTTACAAATTTTCAAGGCGAATTCATTTCACTGAGTCAATAACTGAACTGTGGACAATACTCAGACACCAAAAGAAACAGCCAATTTAAAATGTTTTCCCGCAGCCTGTCTATGCAATGTATTATTTTGATGGTGTCAGATTCAATTGTAAACATCTTAATTGGAATCTTTTCATATTTCAGTTTTCTTTTGTAAAATGTCATATGGTTTATTGTCATAAGTAAATGCACTGCTAGGAGAGAGGCAAAAACAAAGAGGTTACAGAAAGGGGAGAAAAATAAAGAGCGCACAAACCCATGCTTTTGACTTTGAAGTCTCTCCCCTTGTTTACAAGACCCCTCCACATCCCAGCTCTGCTCCCCTCTCTGGCCCCGTGCTGCCTCCTAGCCACCTTTGCCAGCATAGGGAGTTATTTTAAGACTTCCCTGACATTTGACCCTGCTCCCCCCAAATCTCTAAGCAGTTATACAAAATGTAACTTGTAAGCAACTTGAAGACAATTTGCTTCTTCCTCTCTGTCCTCAGCACAGAGCTCATTACCAAGCACACAGCACTTCTTTAATGAATATTTGTAGCATGAATAAATGAAAAGTTATGCTCAAGGTTTTCATTTAAAATGTAGAATTTAGTCATCTTAATAGAGTGGGATAACTTTGAGGAATTTTTTTACGCTTCAGGTCTGAATTCCTAACAACACTATGCTTCACACATAACAACTGCAGTTTGATGCTTTAGGAAAAAAGCGGGTCTTTTTTTTAAACTATTAAATAATTCAAAATGATCAGAGAAAGTCCAGACATAGATAATCTCATAATCTCTTACTAACAGAGCCCATTCGTTATTTCCCAAAACTATCTTTTGAATCTTTTAACAAGGATTGCTACAAACGCACAAGCACGCACATGTGCACATGCACAGAGGCACGCTTACATTTTCCTTTTCTTCCCTATGATCCCCCCCTATAGAGTAAGACGTAACTATTAGTGAGTCAATCAGTCAACATGTGAAATGCAAATAGCTCACAGTGATTTTTTTTCCAGGCTTTCTAGTCCAGACCATACAAATAAACCATATTTCTCAGAGAAAATCAAATGAACCTCATGTGAATGAATTGTTCTCCTTACCATTTTCATTTTTTAGAAAAAGCAAAAATGCTTTGACCTGGAAAGTACTTTCTTTGACTAAGTTAGTATCATGCCGACTGACCTTTACTTTATTGTTCCACCAGCTCCCTGGCATTTTAATGTTTTGGTCTGTAATAATAGTCTTAAAGAATGGAATGGGCTTTTGGAAGCAATTTTCTCCCTAAGGATTTAAAATCAGTCTTTATTTTTCACATGCTCCAAACAAAGCACTTAAAAAATAAAATGGAAGTGCAGTTAGTGCAAAGAAGTGGGCTCATTCATACTTTAACATCTTTAAATGCTGGATAAAAAAGAATACTGCATATAGGTTTTTTGAAATGTCTTTTTAAGCTTGAATGATTTCTGGGTTTAGAATCAAACGCAATATAGTATAAGGCTATGGTCTTTCCTCTGTAGAGATTTTGGGGATAGAGATCCTAGGACGGCCCAAGGAGAGGTCATAATTTTCCGTGTGTACAGTTTGTTCTGCTGGAAATGTTCCTGAGCCTGGCTCCAACCTGCTGGTGTTTCTAGTCAATCTGTAATCTTGATTTCCTCTGGTTCCACAGTTTCCTCTAGTATAGCCTTTCAGCTGTTTTCCAAATTTAAAAAAATGAATAAAAAAGAAAATCAAAGGCTTTTTCAAGTTGCAAAACAACCTTCCCCTGCTGAGCTAACAGATTTCTCTCCCTTTTGTCTCAGAGAGGAAACAGAATATACTCTTAAACTCTCCCCCATCCCCTAACATTCACAGCTGGTTTCTTCTCACAGACTCATGACTTTCATCACCAAAAGAATCCTTAGCAAAAACTTAAAAAAGCAATTCAAATAAAACTTAAAAATGTGAAGTATAAAACTCTTTTTGTCAATTATTTTAATTCACCAATATGTATAATTAACAAATAACCCAGGAAAGATTCTGCTTTATTAGCATCACCGATAAAAATAAATTTGTTAAGCAAAGGAGATGTATTTCTAAATAAACATGTTGTCATCAATATATTTTCTGAATAATGAAGAAAGCACTACTCTAAGGTAAGACCATTTTAGGCTTTTGAAATGGATACATAGTCAAGAAGATGGACTTTAATAAACTAGTCAAAAAATATTTAAAGAAAAACACAGTAATCAAGACACTGTCCTAGGCACAAACTTAGAATCTCAAAATATCATAATACACAAATTTCCCACCCACATAAAAGATTGCGTTCTATTTGTAAGATCAAACAATGGAAACATGTGAAAGAAATAACAAATAAGAAAGCTAGCTAGGAGGTGTAAAAGTTAGTAGAAAAGAATGGAGAGCTTACTGTGAGCTGGTGGCAATAGAGAAGGTTCCCTGTGAGTTCCTCAGAGCTTGGGGATTCTCCCCCCACTAGTGTTCTTTGGTGGGTTTCTGAATTGCGGTTGCTCAGGCTTTCTCATCCTTATTTCTTTCATCACCAGACTAATAATTTCCTGGAATTGCCAGTCTTCATGTTTTACCCATTCAAAATCCAAATACATCATCTCACAATTGTCTACATATTTCAAACTAAAACTCTTCACCTTAATCTCTATGAAATCCTCTAATGGCCACAGTCCAGAGTTTATCCTCACCCAGAACTGCTCTGGAAAATATGTAAACCTACAATACCTTTCTGTGTTACCAGTCTTCTAGCTCTTTTTGACCACTTCCAGACCAACCTCTTGCCCCCATCCCTCTCATACTACCTATTTTCTTCAATTTTTTAATGCCACTGTATACTTCCTTCCTTCCTTCCCTAGCCAGACTGAACCCCATGGCTGATGAAGTAAGTCCCTTTCACCCTAGTTCCTCAACGCCCTACAGCTGTGTCCTTTCCTCATCCCTTCCCTATAAGTAATCATCTTTTTGTTCACAAGTCCAGCTATTTAAATAGATAAGTAATTTTGTAGAAGAACCTCAAATATGATGCATTTTTGATACTAAAAATGTTGTGGAATGAAAGAAGATAGGCTATGAAGAAGAGGAGAGTAAGACACTTATTTACTCGAGGCCTCAGGTGTAGTGCCGTGAGATCGATGCACTGGTGAAGTCCACAGTTCAACCATGACTTTTGACACAACATACTCAGTGGAGTAGATGTTGCAAATCAGTGTAGATGAGGACATAAATTTCAGGTGACAAGCATATGTTTTCAAGAAGATTGGCAGTAGAAAAAATAAAAGATAAAATGACAGCTAAAAAAGACAGGTGGGGTCTATGAAATCCTTTTAGTATGGATAGTATTTAAACATTTTTATAGACAAATGAGAAGCTAACACCAAGGAAAATGCTCACAATAAAGGAGAGAACAACCATTAATTGGTGGAGCAGAGTATCAGAAAAGGAAGTAATAAATGAGATCAGAAGTCTAGTCAAGGGAGAATACCTTTTATTGAAGACAAAAGAGGGAAAGAGAATGTAAGAAAAGATTTAGATGAGCTTTTAGGTCAAAGAGACAGATTTAATAAATTTCCCGTTGAAAGTCTGCTTTGTTTGTGGGTGTGCGAAGTTGGGAGAAATGCTTCCCCTAGTAAAAAGATTGAAGAACGGGGGTGGGGTAGGGGACTTGAACAGAATGGTAAAGTTTTAGAAGAGTTGTGTATGGATAGCTGCCCAAGAAAGGCATAGAAGGATTGTCAAGCATAATTAATGTTGCAGGCAAGCTAAAAGACCACACATTTACTTCATCAAAAGCAAAACATTTTGTTTTTCGGTAATATCTTTCTAGGGTGTATATTAGTTCCTTTGTTCAGATCACTTCACTTCAACATACTTGCACTCTGTATCCTGTTTTCTCTGTTTCTGCCTTGTTTCCTGTGAAAAGATTCACAATGTCCCCTATTACCTAATGCTCTATACCACTTCTGTAATCACAACGGCTGGCTTGATTCATGTGTACCCTTGATTGCCTTGCTTCTACCCAGTCATTAACCACCACCTGTAATCGCTCATTAACTTGAATCCTACGTGATATAAACTCACCACTCTCTCTATCCCTATGAACAAGAGACAGATGAGTAACATACCCTCTGAGAGTTTGATGACTATCTATAGCATTTCATGATCTAATATATTCGATCTCTAGGATTTATTCATCTATCTATAGCTCCCCCTACTGCTGGTAATTTCCAAGATTTCATCTTCATTATTGGAAACCTAGACAGAAGGAAAACCAGGCAGATATCCTTGGAAGTTGCCATCCAAAATTTATCCCTGAAAAGCCAGATTTGTCTCTCTTTAATAATAAAAGAGCATAACACAAGTAAAATTAAGGAAATTTTGAAAGGAAGTTGATTTTGGAAAGAAAATTAGTCAGATTTTGGATTTCAGGCTGATTATTCTCTAAGTGCCTCCATACCTATCTCTATTCTCGTCGGTGCTCCAGGAGAAGATGAGTCCACATCACCTACATCCCCTGGGCTCTGTATTTCTGGTAGCTTTGGCCAATGAGAGTCCCAGGAAAGGGGAGGGTGGGAGGAAATAGAAAAAAATAGGTTCTCCCCCTCACCTCCCGTTCCCTCTAAGTTGGACTGCGATTTTTAACAAGGGCTGCATTCCTCTACCACGGCCACACCATTTCTTGGGAAGTTCTTTCATAGCTTCAGTTTCTCCAGGTTCTAGTAAGCACTCTTCCCTAGACACTCAGGCCACAGGGTAGTAAGGTATCTCGATATTGCTAGTCCCTGGATATATCACCACGCTCTGCTGATTCCCTAATCCTACCCACACCACTGTGAATAGTTTTATTCATTAAATGTCTTCCATGAGCCCTTTGAGTATGCCATCTGTTTCCTGCCTGGACCCGTCCTGATACCGAAGCGTTTTGTTTGAAATGACAGCAGAACACCCAAACAATGAGAAAGCAGCATTTAACAGGAGACACTGCACAGAAACAAAGGAGTGAATTCAGAATTAAAAATGTATATTTGGAAAACTACCCGCACAAATGTGATAATGGAACCCCCATCAGAGGATGAACTCTGAAGAATGGTATAAACAGTAAATACAAAATAAAAAAACAAATATAAATCATGGGATGCACCCATACTTAGACAATTAGAAAAAAAATGAAAGGAAAGGAAGAAAAAATAAAAAATATTAAAGAATGGAAAAGATCAGAAAGTTTGCTGAACTTCTGATGTGTATTTAACTTTTTTGTTATACAATAACATAATCAATTTTAGGAAATTTGGGGACTCTGTTCCCCCCAGATTATTAAATATTTTGTTCTATCATCTAAGTGCAGTGTTCATATATGAGTATGCATGAGTTTGTGTGTGGTTACATTTTCTAAAAATATTTCAAAAAGTCGTTTGCTCCTGTCTTTATAGACTTCACGATACATACATTGTATTAATACAAGTTTACGTTATGTAGCTTAGCAGGCTCTTAACTGTAAAAATAAAATTGTCTTATATAACACAAAATAAGTTTCCTAAGCACAAAAATTTATAAAATTACCCATAATCAACTCTGGGTTTTTTGTTCATGTGTGTTATTTTTCGACAATTCGCTTTTTGTTTTGAACAGAAGCAGCCCTTGATGTTGCAAATAACCCTTTGCAGGTTGAAGAAACTACTGTGGTGTGGGAGATGGCGGACACATCATTTTTTCTTGTTCGGTTTTAAGCTGGGACTAGAGTTTAAAGATAGGGCAGATGTTGCAGAAAAAAATAAAGACCAAATCTGTAAGCCAATATTTTAAGCCAGTTGTTATCCATTTTCAAAATTTGCCTTTCCAGTTAAGTGGACGTTGGTCAGTGCATTTGATCGTGCAGTTCAAATACAGAAGAAAGCTAATTTTAGCCTGTGAGAAAAACTATACCCTAAATTTCCTAAAATGTATTATGTTATAGTTACAACAAAAATGTTAAGGGATCAGGGGTCTAGCAAACCTTATGGTCTTTGTGATACTTTAATATTTTTCTGTTTTTATCTTCCTTTCATTTATTTTTTTATTGATTTTAATCTCAACTGTCCCTATGTTGAAATTTCAGCAGCACTCAGTATCAGTCCTGGGTCTATTTGTTTTCAGGTCCATTTCTTGGACTTTTCTGGTTCACTCGGTGTCTTGATAATAATTGATCCCTGCAGTTTGCATTGACGAGGCTCCCTTTCAGAAGACCCTCACCTGGCGTTGGCCATTTAAAAGCAATGGTGAAAGAATGGAGCTCAGGAAGAGGAGAGAAGCCAGATGTTTGCCCTCTCCCTCTACAGGTGCCTCTGACAGCCACTGTGTCCTTTCAGTGGTCTTGGCACCTGCCACACAGGCTACTCATGATTCCATCTGATTCCATTCCACTAAACGACTCAATGACCTGAGTCTCAAGGCTCCAGTAACACTGTTTCTTACCTCTTTCAGCCCAAAGCTGGTAACATCTTTGATTCTTACTGATCTCTGAGTAGCTTCCCTGTCCCCAGTTGGCTTCTTATTCTCTTCTGTCAACTGAAAAACCAATTTCCTACATGAAGTTCCCTCTGTCTTAAATACATTGTTTCCCATTTTCCTCACTCCTCCTTGGATAATTAACACTCTATATTTTGCTCTGTGTTATACTGATTTGTATATTTATTTCATTTTCTCCATTATGCTTTGAGATTACAGCCTGTAATACCTAGCACCACGTAAATGTTTCACAAATATGTGGATTTGTATTTCTAAAGGGAATTTTGTGAGGTTTAATATTTAATGGAAAATTAGAACAGATTAAAGAACCTTAATAAAGGATAGAGTCACTCGCAGTAAACTTAAAAGCAGCTATTAAAACTAGACAATAATAACTTATCTCATCATGACACTGATTGAGGGGAAGACCACAGCACTCCTGACCTACTCCCACACTCAACTGCCACAAATCCTCTTAGAATTAATAGCAGTCATAACCCTTTTCATAGGTGAAAATGCAGCACTCTTACCAGAAAAGTAACATAGAAATTGTAATGGCCCATAATTTATACCACGACTTGTAAAACACAGGCATTGTGTGATGGTTTCCATGGCTACATGCATAGAGAGAGTGAGATTACAGATGAAAATAAGCTATGACTGAACTGTAAAAAAGTATAAAAAGAGTAACTTTGAGAATGAGAGGAAAGTGTTTTTTAAAAATGAAGTGTTACAATTGAAACCACATAAAATTTGTGGTTGTTATAATAATCTGACAGTGATGTGATTAACTGAGAAATATTATCAAAGTAAAAAGAAATGAGTTATTGTAATACAAGTGAAAGATAACTATATTACAAAGAAAGGCACGAGGGCTAGAATCTCAGCAGCACTCCCAGGTGGAAAAGGTGAGCCTCCCTGCTCTTAAGACAGGACCAAATCACTCCATACTGATAATGCTGTTCCTCACACCTATTTTGGAAAAATGATTCAGCAAGTAACAACCCTGACACATTCTGCAGTGATTGTTGTACACCTGGGAGACTTACAGGCTAATTTCACTGAGTCAGTTTTCCAGGATTCATTTCCACTGCACACCACCTTTCTTTGAACAGGCCTAGCCTTCAGGGTTGCCTGACATATACCTATACGGGTGGCAAAGGGTGAGAGCCAGTTTCTCACTATTAGAGTGGGAATTTGCAGATTAAAAAGTAAAGGAAGTTAGAATGACCCATGTGGCAATGCATTAGAGTTGAAAACATCAGTATAAACTCAAGTTTAACTTATTATAGATATAGATGATTATATATATATAAATATTATATATGTACACACACACATGGGCTAGTACACACAGATTTATTTCCTTGCTCTGTCAACTAGAGGCCCTAAAAAAGTAACACCCCAGTAGAAACAAGCACAACTGCTCTCCAGATATTGGTTTCTATTACCATTCTCCAACAAAAGGAACCAGGACTTCCTAATTCTGGGTCTGAGAGAGGAAATATACAAGATAAGTGGGAAGCAACTTGTAGTGTCAGAAAGTATAAAGGTGGAAAAATGGATGAGAGTATGTTGAGGAAACACAGGAGCCCCTGAAAGGGCTTCAAATGGACAAAACTGGAACAATTTAAGCAACCAATAAACAAAGTTATATCAGATTATATAACCCAAATAATAAAATAAGTGTCTCTGAGTCCATACTAACAGAAAAAAAATTATTGAATAAATAGAAAATAGGAAGAAAGACAAATCTCCTGTGCAGAAGCATTTCAAATACCATATAAATACTTTATTTTCAGGGAGGGGCATAACTCCTCACTCCCTAAGTGCAGTCTGCACAAAGTGGTTTCCTTCTGAAGAGCACAGCAGGAAAGGGGGAGGGAGTGGAAAAAGGAAGAGTAACTTTGTAGTGGTGGAACCTGCTGCTTCAGCCACATGACCGGAATCAACAGCAACAGTGACAATCGTATTGATGATATGTACATGTACCCCTGACATGTTGTGATGAAAATGGCACTTTTACGTTTGCGATCTTCCTCCCCAAAACACACAACCTATCAAATCATGAAAGAAAACATCAGATGAATTCCAATACATGGGCAACCTGCAGTGTACCCTAACACTCCTCAAAACTGTCATAGCCATCAGAAACAATATGAGTCTGAGAAACTGTCACAGCTAAGAGGGACCAATGGAGATAAGATGACTAAGTGCAATGTAGTAACCTGGGTGGAATCTTAGAAAGAAAAAAAAAATTAGGTAAAAACTAATAAAATCCAAATAAACTATGGACTTCAGTTAATAAACATGTATTGATATTGGTTCATTAATTATGACAAATATGCCATACTATTGATAATTTGAGACATTAATAACAGGGAAAATACTATGCAAGGATGTATGGGAGTTCTCCATAGTATCTTCTCAATTTCTCTATAAACCTGAAACTGTTCTAAAAAGTCTACTTAAAAAGTGGTCATTACAAATACAGGGTCCAGCAGAAGTAAGGCCTGCTTGAGTGTGGTTGGTAGGATGATAATATGGGTGTAATAATTTATAGTTTTAACTTGAACATTTTGCCTAAAATGTCATATGGTGTGCTTGAGTGTGGTATTGCTATGTTACAGAATGACATGCTTACGGTTTTGTAATAAAAGATTTTGTAATAAAAAGGGGGTGTTATTTTTACAGGACTCTGTATATCAAAATATGCTCATATTTCAAAAATATTCCACAGAATGATTTTTTAATTCTGAAAAAATGACCATAAAAGCATTCAAACATCTTTAACTCATTACTCTAAGAATAATATTGTTCTATAATACTACAAATTTCAGATCTTCAATAATGTTATCAATTCCTTAATTCAATAAAGGAGAAAATTCTGGGTCATGTGACAACCATAGAATGGTCTTCTATTTAGATGTAACTTGCAAGCATGTTTTTTGTTTCAAAAAATCATTTATATATCAACATGTGCATATCATCACTCTCACACTCTGAAGTGTAAGAGTGAGGCTCTGAAACCACCCCAAGTGTGAAATGATTCCATACTTACTACGCAAATGACCTTGGTCAAATTACTTCACCCGTGTGCTTCACCTTCCCTCCATGTAAGGCTGTAGTCACTGAATGGGATTAATGTGAGAGTTAAACGAGGTAGTATAGGTAGGTCACCTGAAAGAATGCCTCTCGTGTAGGAAAGTCCAGTAAGTGTTAGTCATTTCTTTAGGTTTTACAAAACCTCCACACATACCAGGATGTACGTTTCATGAAGTCGGAGATCTTTGTCTTTTAGGGTCACTGCTATAGTTCACACACCATGAATGATGCCTGGCTCCTTACAGGTGCTCCATAAGCATTTATTTTTTGAATTATCATCATCATCATCTATTCGAATCAATTGGTACAATTACTCAACTGCATAAATAAACCAGGCTGACTAGGTGAGCCACAAAATTCCTGGAAAGAAATATTTTGCTGTAGTGGTCGTAGAGCAAATGAAGAGGTCAAAACAAGGCTTTGCCAATCATGCCAAGCTTTCCCTCAGAATTTTCAATTAAGGAATGTGAAGTAAGTCATTTTGACCCTTCTTCCCTCTCTTGAAACTTACCAAAAAAACCCACAATTTTTAAAACTATAAAAATATCTCTATCTTCAACACAACAAGCCACTGTCTCTAAACCATGAGGCATGAGTTGAGGCTGAGAGGATTTAGCCACTGCCTCCCATTCTCATCAACAACCCAGGGTTTGTACAACATAGAAAATTAAGTTTAGATCTAAATATTATCGTTGCAATAAAATGAGGCTTCAGAAAATTTTCTAGCTCAATTCCCTCCCCATTTTATAAGTAATTTGACACAAAAATTTTGTTGCCTTACAAAGCAAAGCATATCAGTCAACTCTATTGAAAGTGATATTAAATTTGATGTTTCATCTAAGGAACAAAGATACTGTTGATAATGGCATTCCAAGGTGAGGTGCCTGACCAACAGCTGAAAAACTGTTACAGGACTCAAATTTCTCATCCATGGACGGGCTCCAGCAGGTTGAATAAAAGTAGTATAAGAAGCTAACCTACAAGAGGAGAGTGAGGCCTTTATGTCCCTGCCCTACCCTATAGATTAACCAGTGGACATATGATCTTCGGGGAGATATCTCTCTTAACTGAGGCATTTCCTGGGGACTGAGGGCTGTCTGCCAGTCGGCATGTCCCCCGCCTAGGCAATAAGTCCTTTACTTACAAAGGCGGTTGTACACAGCATAGCACAGCATCCACCACTGCAGTGTTGAGTGCATTGCTGAGACATGTGAAGTAAGTATCTTAAGAAGCAGTTAAAAGAACTGAAAGAAACTGTCTCTAAAAAGACAGTCTTATGCTATGAGCAATAGTTAAAGAGGAACACTCCGTCTCATTTTAAGCCTACTGGTATCATCAGATTGCTTTTACTCTGTGTTTATAGTTGACAAAGATAAAATGAATGTTCGTACAGCAGGACGAACAAAAAGCCATTTAAGTATAAATGT